>JAHZNB010003012.1:0-11845 GCA_027744295.1 Callyntrura guangdongensis | reverse complement strand
TTGTTGTCAGTGGTTATGCGGGCTCTCCACTATACTCTCCCTCCTCAGAATGTTCACCAGTTTAAGAAGTACCATCTTAAGCATTCAAGGACAAAATCCAATATCATTTTTTCAGATGTTTCGGGAATGCTCCAGTTTTGTTTTCAAAACTACTGCATTCCGTCTTCTATGGAAACGGAACCATACGTTTGAACGGCTTATTAATTTTCTCAATTCACCCTACTTAGTTCCATATAACCCTTACAAGGTAAGTTAGTCGCTGTTAAGTTATACAGTGTCGCAATTTTAAAAAATCCATGCTGTAGGGATTACTATTATTTGATGTAGATGGAATCCGTGAGAACGATATCTGTATTTTGTGGTGCCTACGCCATTCTAAGTTTTCTTCGAATGGTCTTTGGATCTACTTTAATTCACTATTGGGATTGGCCCCCCAGTGGATCTACAGGCGTTTGGTCGCCGAAGGACGATTCACATTTTTTCTATCCAATACTACAAATTTGTCTACAGCCCCTCCCCTCAGTCAAATAACAACAGGGGACAGTATTCTCGCTGTTATACAGGCACTTTCCATGCAGTTTCGTTTCATCACAGGATTTTTTGTTGATTTGTGTATAGTCATTCACGTTTTGTCTCTATGGGCACCGACTTCTGGCTTTGATGCGTTAATTTACTCCCAGCTTCCTCGGGTAATCATTGGAGATGGACAAGCTAAAATGGCCGGACCTATTTTTGACATTCGTATTAGATCGGCTGCCACGCTGTTAGAAGGCAACCTAGTACTGAAGCAGTTTGAAGCCCTGAAAACATTGTCAATTTTGGTGGGAGAAGCTGTGGGGGATATCATCTTACCATATATTGGAGAAGCTCTGTTTTATTACGCGATATATTTTGACAGTGTAGTAATGAGCCCAGACTTGGTGAAAAGATTGGTACTTCTCTTCTTTTACACGTCGGCCGTTTGTATTTTCCTATTTTCAGCAGAAATCGTTCGAAAGGTAAATACGTGTACATACCAATACACACCACCCCCATGTTATTAAGTGACGACGAAACTTCACGTTGTCTGTCCGTCCGTCCGGTCGTTCATCTGTCTGTCCGTGCGATAACTGATTTTGAAATTCTGTTTTGTCCAATCGGTTCTGCTTACCTTAAACTCTCTTAGTGACGATTTTGCAGTTTCCAGGGAAAGCCATGTGGTGGAAAGCCAAAAATGTCACTCAGTGACGATTAGGAATTATTTTGAAGTTCTGTTTTCACTAACCGATTACACATTTCCTGTCGAGTTGGTGAGGGAAAGGGGAGTGTAGGAGGATGTTTTCTGAGGAGGTTTTGCTGAACATATATCAAGCAGGCATTGCAAAAACCGCGGAGTAATAATGGTTTTAAACGGTCAACGGTGGTGTTACCGGGGCAATATACATCTATGCATGCAACCGTTTTGACCACTAACCTAATTTTACGACACCCCTGAAGTGGGGCCATTTTAAACCAGACCAGCCCGTTTTTGACCAGTGACTATTAAAAACCAAAGTCATGACTTATATCATAAGATTACTTCGTCACTTTGCTACTGTTACTTTATAGTTTTATTGTAATCTGCGTTTTCCTTAATGATACGCAGTCAGGTAAACATTAAAACAATTTTATTTTTAAGATGCGCTGGTTCAAAACGTGGCTAAGCGATGAAGGACGACTGGCCGTGTTAGGACAAAATCAACTAACTATCATTTTAGATGACCTTACCCATCACAGTGTTGGCATTACAGCATCGGGGATTTTTACCATTAACTACACCTTCGTAGGAGCAGTAAGCAGAATATTGTAAGATAAAGCTAAAACTGAAATAAAATAATTGAAATTATGTGTGCATTCTAGATGGTCAGTGTGCTTATCACGTACTTCATTATACGACTACAATCGGGCGGTATTCACGGTATCGACTGACTATCCCCAAATTCAATTTCATGTGTACATCATATGTCACATTTATTCTTCGGTTTTGGACATAATAATAAATTGATAGCCTACGTGCTTTATTATTACTAGCATTTTGAACAAGTTGAGGGAGGTTAAATAACAAGCAGTGTGTCGGTAATTGTAATGGTACAGAGGGGTGAGGCAGTGGAGTGGTACGTGAGGAAATGGGGTTTCGGCTGAAAATGAAAGATGTGGGAACGGGGTAAATGGGGTTAAAAATCAGGAGTATTAATTCGGGTTGTAAAAAGTAGAGGGTGTACGTAGAAATGATTTTGTATATTTTGTGTGCATTATATTTTGGAGTTAAATAAATGCGAGTTTGAGTTTACGTGTTTTGAGAACTCGCAACGTATCTGTAGTCACAAAAAATTTTGACTTGTTCATGGCAAAGAAATGTGGACGAATATGCATACCTGAATATTTGATTTGATTCGATCATGCAAATATGGGCGCACAAAAATGCATACTGTATACAAAAGTACATGAGATAGCGTTGTTGACAAGACAACTTTATCGATTTCTTTCGATAACTTTTTTCAGTGATTTTCTTTGTGACAAGTAATGGTCGTTGTCCCGAAGCCGGGAAGTTATGCTATCATTTAATTTAAAAAAAACAGTGATTTTCATTCAGTGGTTTCGAATAAATCGGTACAAAACTCGAAATGTTAACTTAATTTTAGGAAGAGGGACTATTTCATATAGAAAAACATACATCTTTAATCGTAGCCTAGTCTGTCTTGCGACTCGTTAGTCCAAGTAGTTGGGATCAGAAAAATACAATGATGCTACCACCCACTACCACCTCAAAATAAATGCTTTGCTCATCGTGTTCCTTTCTGATTCTACTAAATATTCTATTCACTATGGTGAAGGATTACTCATAGAGATTTGAGAAACTATATGGAGTATGCATTTGTATGAGGTCTCGTATACTCGTTATAACGAATCGATTGGAAGAAGAGAGCGAGAGGAGAGTAGAGACGAGTCTTTTCTTCTTTCGAAGAATATTGTCTAGAATTAAAGATAAGGAGCAACGACGATAATATGCTAATTAGTTCATGTCTCCTTTCATGCATACCTCTGGTAAAACGGCGTGTGAACTGTTTCTCAACTTGTCGTTCTTCTCAAGAAGCGAAGTGACATGTCTTCCGTTATAAAATACAATGATGCTACCACCCACTACCACCTCAAAATAAATGCTTTGCTCATCGTGTTGCTTTATGGTTCTACTAAATATTCTATTCACTATGGTGAAGGATTACTCATAGGGATTTGAGAAACTATATGGAATATGCATTTGTATGAGGTCTCGTATACTCGCTATAACGAATCGATTGGAAGAAGAGAGCGAGAGGAGAGTAGAGACGAGTCTTCCTCTACCCAAGAATATTGTCTAGAATTAAAGATAAGGAGCAACGACGATAATATGCTAATTAGTTCATGTCTCCTTTCATCCATACCTCTGGTAAAACGGCGTGTGAACTGTTTCTCAACTTGTCGTTCTTCTCAAGAAGCGAAGTGACATGTCTTCCGTTATCTAAACGACTGCTAGGTTATAAGGATGCAGGAAGGAATTGAAGAGTGATGGGCAGCCCATCATGGGCTGCTACCACACAGTTGATGTTGGTATACCGTTAACCAGGGAATCCGAATAACTCCACGTGTATTGTAATCCTCCCAGGTGAACAGTTGCAGTAAAAATGTGTGTGGAAGATGAGAATTCTAGCCACACGTGATTAAGGAATGTTTGTTGGGCTTCACGGTGATGGTGCTGAAAGTTATGATGTGATTGCTCTCTACTCTCCACTTTTCTTTCAACTTGATTCCGATTACACGGAGGACTCAGTAGAGTTTGGAGCCGGTGGTGGGTGGGTGGCATTTCTCCGAGCGTAGCAGCAGTGACATAAAATAATATTGAAGAAATGAGTGAGCTGTGAAATATTTTAATGTGGCAGTTCTCCGAGCGTAGCAGCAGTGACATAAAATAATATTGAAGAAATGAGTGAGCTGTGAAATATTTTCATGGGCACAGCGCATGCCAAAGCTTCCACAGTTTTAGTATGAGTTTTATTTTTACCCAAATTTTGACTTTAGTATTTTTAAGTTTTACCCACATCATTTTTGCTGGTATTTTGTGGTGATTCAGGATTTAACCGTAGTAAATAATTAATTGTGTATTTGATATATTTTAGTACTCCACCTGCTCCTGTATTGCTTGTCAAATGGCGACCTTCAAGATGTTGCAAAAGGCTTTATCCTGTCCGCTACCACTTGCATGGGTAGAAACCGTTGCTGTGACTCTTCCACTTCCTGGTTGCCACTCTGCCAGTTGTCTCCAGTGACTAGAATGTAAGAAATTCTCATTCTTTTAACCTTGATAAGTGTTATTATTTTGTAAAGTGGTTCAGTTATTATAATATTATATCATGAATTTAATATTTTTAAGTAGTTTTTCGCTCTTCCTGCTACACGTCGGTTCCGGATCAGGCTACTGATGGAACACGTTTCCAGACCGACCCCTTTATGAATAGCAATGTAGCTTTCATATACGTAGTTTTTCGCTCTTCCTGCTACACGTCGGTTCCGGATCAGGCTACTGATGGAACACGTTTCCAGACCGACCCCTTTATGAATAGCAATGTAGCTTTCATAAGAAACTGCTTAGATTTAGATCATTGTTGGATCGTACCCGTAAATGTGACATAAAATTGGATGTCGTCACCGTATATCCTTTCATGACTTTACCTTGGTTTTGATTAGCACAGGAATTCGGGTTCACCTGAAACGTCAACCTCATATCCAAATGTCCTCATTTCGAGACGACTTGCTTGGACGGACTGGACAACACTTTCAAGTTTTACGACATTTTTCTCATTTCGTCCCAAAAATTCCTTTAACTGGAACATTAATTTTTGATGACACAGAGCGTGTTTGAATGTACGACCGTGACAACAGCAGCAGCTTCCTGAGTGCATCTGAGCACCAAGTCAAACATTTGTCAATTATCGCCGTCGTAATTAAATTCCGGCCTAGTACGAGCGTCAAAGTAGAAGCTTTCATCACACACTTTTGGATACACAATTCCATACCTGTCACCCTTTATATACAGCAATGTAGCTGTTGCGGGGTTTCGTGGGGGTAGAGGATGCAGCCGTACAACAATCTCATTACGGACAGTTGACTAATAAACTTAATGTGAGTGGTTGGGGTTACTGGTGACTTGTTCAGTTTTTTTGCTTAAATTAGAGTGATTAAAATTTGAGTTGTTTGTTTGTTTGCTAGGCGTACCATGACTCGGTGAGCGGCTACGTGTGTACAGAATCAACGACAGGAACCTATTCATTTAAAAGTCCCGACGGGTTGAGAAAAGTTCCCAAAGTTCTTGACAAACGGGGGTGACCGTGTACCTCGTGTACAAGAGCCTCGAAGGATCGTATGTCTACAAAGATTGCAAAAACAGTAAAGTCGTCACGGTTTAGAAAGAGAATTAATATTTAAAAGTCACGACGGGTTGAGAAAAGTTCCCAAAGTTCTTGACACACGTGGGTGACCGTGTACCTCGTGTACAAGAGCCTCGAAGGATCGTATGTCTACAAAGATTGCAAAAACAGTAAAGTCGTCACGGTTTAGAAAGAAAATTAAAGTTAAAGCGGTATTGTAACGGTATCTCACTTTTTGTTATTTCGTTTTTCTGCTTCATGGTTACAGGTTTTGAAATTTATTTCTTGTGTGTGGGCGATTCTAGCCATGGAAGAGTGGTAAGTATTTAACTGCAGTTACCATTTAAATTTATTATTATGACTTTTGTTATTTATTAATTAATTTTGCATCACCGTGGAGACGAGCACTTCAGTTGAGGAGATCCAGCCAGGTTTGGCGTTGCTAGGAAACGTTAGGCTATTGTGGGTGTTGCAATATTTTTTTTAGATAGAGTTAGTGTAAGTTAATTAACGTAAATTTAAATTGCAGGTTTGTAACGGTGAGTGACTACAACGCGGCGACAGAGTTGGCACAAGTTCCAAATCCAGCAAATACAGCTTATTTTGAGACGACTTGCTAAACTTGAAGTGCTGGTGGACATATTCAGTCTTGAGGATTCTGATTTTTCTAAAGTTAAACATACACTTAAAGAAGACATGTAAAAACATTTCTAAAATCATTCGCTAACTTTTCACTTTATTTTCTCCTCGGCTTTCTAAAAAAATTCTTGGAAAATAAATATAAAAATATATTATATGTAAACATTTTGCATATTTTATTCTGTGATAAATTATAATTACATATAAAATGTGAGGAGGGTAAAATGCTACTCCTAAAAATCATAAAAAAGTTGATGGTACATTTCTTCGTTAAGGTTACATACTTTCTTTAACCGTGGTTTTATATATTATTAATTAGTTTGTTATATGCTCAGATGTTTGTCTCTTGTTAGTTACTTAGTGACTACTTTTTATGGAAACTTTTTTTAAATAAATGAGATAAACACAAAAATATTAAAAAATAACCTGATAATTTTCCTTGTTGAAAACTTTTAATGTTGTTATTCTCTATTTATCTAGTCCTAATTTTATTCATTCCCCCAGGAATGTCCGTAGAGATTTTAATATCCATGAAAATCACCAATCATCATTTTTTTGTATTATTACCATTTTTTTATGCTGTCTTAACGTCCGGATTTAATCAAAATGACCTAAGATATTATTGAATTTCGAAACAAGTGTATTCCTTGTAGCAAAGGTGTCAAAATTAACGTAAATAGAAATTGTTGGGGAGATATTCTAGGAATAGTATTGAAAACCGCATACCTTGACCAAAAATTTAATTTGTTATGGTTCCAAGTTAGGTGGACAGTGGCACGCCAGCCAGGATAAACGATTTGAAACTATTGGATACTTTGGGCCACCACTTGCGTTGTCTGTGTTCCTTAGTGCCTGTAGGTATTACGCACACTTAAGGGAAACATTATAGCCATGGACTTGGAAATTGAATGATGGGATATTCAAAATAATTGTCCATTGTTATTGTTTCAAATATCGTTAAATCTCATAAAAATTGCTTTACTTTATTTGACATGGTATAACGTCGACAATATGTTTCAAAAACAAAAAAAGGACATTTTATGTATCATATATTACAGTAGATGTAACAATTTTAGTATCTAATGAAAATTGCAGCAGCCAATAAAACAGACTTGATAATATGACAAGCGGATATCCTAAACTCGTAGAGAAATGCAAGTAGGCTGACAATCAAACAAAAGAACATGACATAAAATACACTTTTGATATTATTCAGGGTCAAATTGCTTTCCTCTGTTTCCTCACCGCCAAGCAGAATTATTTTTTCCGTGTGATTCCTCTCCGCCCACCATTTCAACTTGGGTTTTCGGACATTCTCGTACATATCCATTTGATCCCAAATTTCTCCCAAATGAAACGACAAAGTTTGACCCAGTGCGTGACCAAAGCTGTCCTTATAAAATGGAGTTGGGTTGAATAGCCAAACCCATCCAGATGTTGTACGTGCTGGCCCCGGAAGGTCGTAATTTTCGGGACTCGACATCACTAAAGTTTCTCTGTTGTAGGTACACCACGTCAAAGTCGTACGCAATACAAGAGTATTTGTCGGTTGTAACCACCTTCTGCAGACAACTTAGATTGACCCCTTTAAAGACTTCCATGTATTGAAGCAGCTGAACGTAAACAGGATCTTGACTTTTGACAAATGTGTTGTATGCCGAGTCGCCATTTTTTGAGAAGCCCACCTGTAGATCGGAAAATGCCAACTGCTGAAAGGTTTGAGGCAGCTGACCCAGCACAGGGAAGGCCAGCAAGGTCACCAGCTTGGAACGGTACAAAGTGGTGACAATCACCGCGAAGAAGGACCACAGGGCAAGAAAGCTGCGCAGTGGTGTAGAGGATGGCTCCAGGTGTATATCTTGTTCTAAGACGGGGGCGAGTAAAAGCAAAATTTGTTTGGCGACTGGCATATGGGATGTTTCCAACTTTAGATACTGTGAGCCCTTGGTCACTAGAAAGAAGAAGATGAAAGAAATCAAAGAGCTTCCTAGAATACCCATCCATACGGACGCTTGGAAGGGCCAAAACAGTGCCATGGCACTGTACACTTCGGTTGGCTGACCAGTGACGAAGGTTAGACATCCGGCGTGGAAGTAGGTGTCCGTAAACCCAATACTTAGAACTATTCCAAAGGAAAGAAATCAATAAAGCGTAATTAAGCCTTCTAGACGTTACATTGAAATACATGCAATTTTACAGGTTGGGTTTAAAATTTTACGTCTGGAATCTGTGTTGGCTATCGCCAGTCCAAAATCCGCCCGGCCATAATACAAATCCCCAACCACCCCAATCCAAGTACCATTTCGTAAAAGCAGTCCGCTTCCTCCTCCTCCCGCGGAGACAAACATGTGGTATGTTAGGTTAAATTTTCTCTAGAAATGTACAAGTTATTATTAGATATTCTTGCAGTTAGCCATTTTGAAACTTGAACGTGAATATTCATATATGTAAATTTTGGCTTACCACCAAATATTCGTTGAAGAGGTACGTCCAACGACCCCGTTTTCCGTTGTTAACTACCTTCTCGCCATGATAATACGCTTCCAGCATAGCAATGGCGAATGGGATTGAAATTTTTACGGTATGCCCTTTCATATCTCTTAGAAAATCTGGAAAAATGTCTGATTTCTCCCTGATTTTATCTGTTGATATAGAAACTGGTTTGGGAGGACTGCCAAATATATCCACAGTAGTGACCTTAACCATATTACCGGTGACCCCCACAGCTATCTTGAATTTAATTTTGCTAAGTACGGAATCCATTTTTAATATGGCCTTATGAAACTTTGGATTTGAAATAAAAATGTAATTATCTCTGTCGTTGCGCGAAAAGGGCATAAATGAAGGGGCAACCAGAGACCTTACTTGGTTCATAAAATCGGGCTTTACGCTGCTAACCGCAAGAATGGTAAGAAAACAGGTATTTCTGTGCCTGGGTGTAGTGGACACTTTTTGGTAGGTCCACGCCGGACCCGAAATGGTCCTTAACAGCGTGTCATTGTGAAAATTTACTACGTATTTAGTTAAAGTTTCGGTATTAGTACGCAAAATGAGATCACTGATACGATTCTTTTGGCTTCTGTTTTCCAACATATCTTGCAGGAAAATCGCACTACAAACAGAAAAGTGTCTGTTTACCAGTTGTCCAATGAAAGAAACCAATTCATTGTCCGTTTCTAGTGCCACTGTGGCTAGTCCCACTTTTTCTGGGTTCGGCGTCACAATATCCAAAATCATTGCTACATATGTCACTAGTAACTTCCAATACCCAACACTTATGTTCCCCATTTTGATTTTTGTCCAGAATTTCGGCAACCACGAATGTTTTTGTCGTCCGTTTTATTTACAGGTATTTATAAGACTAAACCACAAGACAAATGGCTTCGGAGTGGACATAAAACATCTTAATTCGCAAAGCCAAGAGCTACTTCCCACCAGGAGGGCAATACTAGGGTCGATTCTATCTGCATAATTATATAAATGTGAAGTTTAATTGCTAATGTGCAAGTCCACCGCTAGCATTTCATATTTGCGTTAACAACAATTAAAGTCTCCAAACTGTGGGTGGTGCTTATTATTAAGGTACAATAATTATTAAAAATCAAAATTCAGTCAAAATTAAGTTGAAAGTGAAATGTGACAAGAAATAATTCGTCTAGCCTTTACTCCCTCGGTCATTATCATTGAGAATTGAAAAGGGGAAGGGCGCCATGAGCAGACACGATAATTGGAATAAAAGATAATTGGAATAAAATTTTCCCTGGAAGTAGTTGAAAACGACAACAATGGAATGCTAACAAACAAAAAAGCATTCATCTAGGGATACGAAAAGAAGTTCTGTAATTACAGCCAACTATGAAAATTGACAACGCGATTTAATTTCGTTTTAGATGTGTCAGTTACAGTGGCGTTGTCGCGTCTACTTTTGTACTCGTACCTCTGCTCAATTCCACGTTCCAAATCATCATGAAACACCCAAAATTACTGCTTCCAATGACACGGGCAGTTTATCCTTTACATCAAGTTTCCTGTGGTCATGGGTCTCTGCTATAAAAAAATATGACAATTTTGCCCACATGTGATGCTCAATTTAAGGTAATTATTACAGCTGGGTAGCAAAGTTGCCCTGTTTTTTAATTTTATAACGGACACATTTTTGTAGGCATGCTAATGAAATTATCAAGTAACCAGAAATCGTAAGATCGGTGAAAAAAGTAGCCGGGGCGATAGTGATCAAAGGCAACCGTCGTTTACGCCGTTTTTGTAATTATTGCGTCATTCCTGTCGTTATAATACCATTTATGTCATTTGGGTTAAAGGGTCAACCAATCTTGGTCAAACTTTGCAAAACTTCATAACTATCTATCAGCTATAAAAAAGATGCGACGGACGGACGGACCGCCGGACAGACGCGGGTGAATGAATCCTATAAATAGGTATCCTGGTCGATTTTCTCCCGGCTGCTTGATAAAACTCTTGAAGACAACTAGGTGATCGTTGTTGTAAAATCAATATTATCGACATGTGACTGTGCATAAATGTGCAAATAAAAAAATCCACATAAAAGTATCTTTGAAGGTACAATAGATACATTTTAATATTGTCATATATAGACCAAGGGTTTTAAATATAAGTTGGTATCGTGTTGTCAATATTTATATTTAAAAACCTTGATATAGACAGCAACAGAAAGATACGGAATGCTTCTGCCAACATAGAGGTAGCAAAGTGCAGTTGTGCTTTGAGGGCAAACACAACCAACCTACGAAAGATCACTTTGTTGTGTGAGCAGCAGACATCAATGTATGCGTGTTCTCACGATCGATTTTCCGAGTTGAGGAAAGTGAAAGCAAATCTGTGCTGCTGCTGCTCGGCAGTTTTCTATTTCTTGCACATCTGTTCATTTTTGAATCTAGTAGCTTCACAAGAGGATGCAAAGCATGTAGTCGTAAAGCACTTTCACTCTCTTTCGTGATGCATTGCCGTAGTAAATTCCAACGCGAATTTTGTGAGCACAAGAAGTAATTGAGAAAATAACTAGTTAATAAAAGTTAATTGTGAAGTAAACTAGTTATTGAAGTAATCATGAGTACAGCCATGGAGGAGCCTCAAACCGTGGAGGAAATTGAGGTCGAGATATTAGCAATTTTGGAGGATTGTCAAAAGCAAGGACTGAGTAAAGACGAAATTCGGGAAATATTTTCTCCGTTAGATCTGCCTGACACGAGAATTAAAGGGACTCGGCGTCAAAAACAGGAACAAGATCCAAAAGGAAATGATAAAGGGAAAGAAAAGGCTCGAAAGCGTAAAGCAGGCGAAGGAGAACGTGGAAGCTGGAAAAGGACGTTGGCGTACATTGCTGTGGTTGTGGCGTTGGGTGCTGTGGCGGTTACCTTTTACGAGGAGGAACTCAAAAGCGTCCGATTTCATGTATTGGCTATTGCTCGGATCACTTTAATCAAGGTAATGAGGCAAAAACACTGCCAGTTTTTTCTCTCATTGGTCAAACCTCCATATAACGGTCTGAAAATAGGCAACCATTTTCCCCCAATTTCTTGAATATTGATAATTGTCATCAATTTAGGTATAGATATATATTAAAGATAATTAGGAATTCAAATAATCTTGTCAAATTGTGATTTGGAAGGTTAGTTTTGGTTCGCTGTATAGCTGGCCATTATAGAGAGGTTTTGAATAAAATTTAAAACAAGCGATTTTTATCTTCAGCTGTTGCCATACTGGGACTGGACGGACATGTACTACAGTCGATGTCTAGTTCGCAATCC
>JAHZNB010003011.1:0-30101 GCA_027744295.1 Callyntrura guangdongensis | reverse complement strand
GACTTTTTCTGACAAACTTTACGACTTCATAAGCAAAAGCACTGTATTCTTTACTCCTTTTAAAAACGACAATAGTTCGTGGCTGTGCGTGACTGTATATACACGTATCGACATGAACTGATCATTGTTATGGCTGGAACAGCAACAAAACAAGAAATATATAGCACCGAGACAGACACACATTCAAGGAGAAAAAAGTAGAAGTAACGAATGTGAGAAAAAACCATGGAATAAAAAAAATCCGACTGAATAACTGCTCATCCATGACTCTTTGCGTTATATCACAATGCGTTATCAGCATCTGGGGCCTGTTTACGCACACATTAAGAATTTTTTTTTACTTTTGCACACACAACAGACAGCCATGCGCGGTGATAGCAAACAAAAAGAATTATACACAGGCAACCACACATATTTCCCTCCTTTCTCCTTAACTTAGTGACTCTTTACGTGTCCGCTATTATACTCCCCGCTATCAAATGGCTATCAAAGTTAGTTTTATTGGAGTCAAAACCGAAAAAAAATCAAGTTCTCCAGACATTTCCCCTTTTGCCTTCTGTGGTTAAACCACCGTTACCACCGTCTCTCTTTCTTTCTCCGTGTGCGTATGCTTCGTGTACTATAAGTGTATGTGTGAGTGTGCAAAAAAAGGAATGAGTTATGAGGGAAATTTAGCTCGATAAGACAAACACAATGACTTTTACTAGTTGGAATGGTTTCAATCTATCATTTGTCAAATTAAGTCCTTCTTATCACTATCCAATCTATTTGCAAAATTACCCTGGAACGCCAACGAGACACTTGAGCGGAGCGAGCAATACCGTTATTATTATATGAAGTCAAGAACCCTTAGTCAGACAGCGTGTGTGTCTGCATACGGTTATAACTTCTTTTATTGAGAACAAAAAGATTCTCTGCGTGGAATAATGATAATACGCGCATAATAATGTTCCTGTAAAAACATAATACTCATCATAAAGCCAGAGAAACTGCATAAAATCCCTACTTGGGAATGAATAATGCATAAAATATTTTTTAGGTATGATAATAGTAGTACCTAACAGACACACTCGATTCACATACATGCCCATGCAGACATGTACTCTTCTTACCCAGCCGTCAGAGTAATATGTACGATAGGAAATAATATAGTTTTCCTAGTCGGCGGTTAAGGGTACATGCATACATGTGAACAATACTTTTGCTTAAACTTCAATTCCCCGTAATCTCAATTGCTTTATGCAAAAGATATAGCCCAATAAATGTATATCATTTTGCTAGTGTGCATGTTTCCAGTTTTTAGAAACGAGTTGTCTGAGCACCGCCTAGACGATGGTATGTTCATGCAACCAGAAAGACGAGAATATATGTGTACACAAACTAGACGGGTAAAAATGTTTTCTCCTTTTGCTTGCCGTCCCTTTTTCGGTGGAATTTCTGGCGTACACAAAACTTAAAATGAGTGTTCCAAAAGCTCACATTTCATACACTTTTTTTCGTGGTATATATATACACTCTTGTTAATATTCCACTCAGATATTTCCAGATTTCTTTTTGCATTTTCCCATTTATGGTGGCGACGATGATGACGATGATGATGGTGTCTACCAAAATTTTGGGCTTTATAGTCGAGTGGAACAGAAGGAGAAGAGAAAAAGAGGAAAAAGAAGGTTTCCTCCAGTGGCTCTTTTTCACTCAGATTCCGGTTGATTGCAAATAAGCTCGTCCTTTTCAATTTTGTTGTTGGGTGGCAGTTTGAAGAATATTACATGGTACGGTGGCAGATGATGCTAAAACCGAAACGAGTGGGGGAAAGGCGGCTCGGTAAACAGGGAAATACGGTGCCACCCAGGCAATTACACTGAAAGAAAGCAAAAGAAAAATTCCCATTCAGACAAATGAAAATGAGCCCAAGAGGCTTGCCGACTTCTTATGGCATCCTCATTTTCTAATCAGAATGGGAATCTTACTCATTTATTCATAGGAAAAGTATTGCATGCAAAAAAATCCTCTTTGCCTCTTATGAATTCATTTAATTCAGTCAAAGAAATATTTCGCTAAAAGAACAGGCATAGCGGGCAAAAGTATAAAAATGTTGCTTTAGGTGCGCCGCAGAAAAAAGCGATGTGTTTGCTGTATAGATGAAGAAAAGCACAACGTTATAAAACAGAGATGCAGATGTACCCGTACACCGGCAGTTACGCTGATCATGAGTGCCGAGTACCTCTCACCAGTTTACACTACACTCTAGTAACCAGCACTCTCTCATTTCTACAAAAGTAACCTTTGATATGTATTTCTACCAACGTGAAGCAAACTGGTATCGCAATGCAAAGTGTCGTTAATAAATGGCTCTATCAAAATTCCGGTTTAATGTTTGCTATCGTATCGCAGGAGAAAAATACTGCGTTAAAGTTTACTCATACTTTCACAGTCAGAGAGAGAGAGAGTCTTATGAATTTGTTATTTTTTATTTTCCAGGAATGGAGAGGAAAACATTAACTTGATCGCGCCTAGCTGTACTTTGGATAGCTATTTAACTGTTCCTGTGTTGTTGTAGCGTAACGCCGGGTAAGTAAATACATATTATATTAAGTGTGTTACATCTCCACAGGTTTATTTGGTCCCCACCAACAAATATTACGCATCTGTAAACTTCCAAAGTAGAATTGTACTTTTCCTTCTAACACGATTGCTATTTTGCCGTTCTGTTCGTAAACGTCTTTGTACGAGTTTGAACAGAAAAATTGTTCCGTTTCTTCATCTTTAATTAAAACTTAACGGGCACATATCAAGGCGGCAGCGCGTGTTGTTACATATTGTTACAAAAACAAAAGACAAAAAATAAAAACAGCAGCGCAACAAAAGTTCCAGACGGATTCAGTACTGGAAAATGCTTAGATTTGTCAACCTGTCCAAAACCCAAATGATTCTGTGTTTCTCCCTGTGTGTGTGCTCCTGTTTTCTGTGTGTGGTGTAGTACTCAAAATAATAGCTTCTACATATCTTTGTCACGCCCATATCATCTAAAAGAGTGCTCCTGCTGATGTTTTTCTGTTCTCTGTGGCTGTTTGCTTTCTACCACGCTGTCAGCATGATTCCTTGTTGAGTGAAGATGAGCAAGAAGTGAAGTACAGTAATTAGTGCTGTAGGTGGAGTGCACTGTCTTGCCACTTCAACTTGGTGTGTAGTATGGTACTCTGAAATGTGAAATGTAACGAAAAGAAATGGGAAATGACATCCACATGCAATACAACAGCCTCAGAGAGGCTCTCTGAGAGAGCCTCACTCGTATTCACATTACACACCCGTTATCTGTTGAAAGAGGAGGTTCAATCTAAGAAAAAATTCTTACTTTTTACGCATGATGAGCTAATGAGCTATCTCAGAAACGCGATTCCTTTTAATATACCATTTTGTCCTCGTATTCGAAATGGTGAAATTGGTGTGTTGTTTCTTCTTCGCCAATATGTTCTGCTATTTCTTTAATCGTACTATAACTACTACTCCTACTCTTGGTGAATTTCTGCTTGTCACCTGTGTCGCTCTGTAAAGTTTTACGTCTATACCCACTCACAATTTGACTTAAAATATATGCTAGTTATCAAAGCGAATTGTGTAAGTGATTTGGTGAATCATGAAAGCAATATTAGCGTAACTGATCTGGACTGCCTGGAACGAGAACGACATCCTTGATTCGCTTAATGATCTCCAACATTTTATATCTTCGAGATGGTTTCAGCTAATTTCCTTGTGCGTAATGAATTTTAAACATGGTAAAAGACTTTATTTGCTTAAATACGGTCTATATACGCGAAATTGCTGGTGAAGACTTAGCTAGTGTCTTATATCTGTGCAGAACTTCCGCTGTAGAGACACAACTCCCATTTAATTTCACATACCGTGAACATTGAATGTTTATTTTACTCTTTTATGTCCATAATATCCTTCCCCGCTATCGCAGAATATTGCAGGAAGAAGCAACAATTAAATTAGAAAGCAGCTTTTCTCTTTCTTTCCGATGGGAAGAGAGAGTGGGAGGCGTGTAACCGACGTGCTTTATTTGCTATAAAAGCTCATTATTACAGTTTTAATGATTATTGGCAGTGTTGTTCTCTATGAAAATTATCCAATACAGTAGAGCAAAGTGTTAATTTTTTTGAGTACAGACACTGATGCCGCTACCTATTTATTCCAAAGATGCCTACATAATAAGTACCACTCTGCCCTCCGCCTCATTTGAGACCCGTGTAAATTATGGTGATAATTATTGTAAAACTTGATTTCATTCGGAGAATTAAGCCTGCTAAATGATGCACATACGACGTTGCAAGTAGGGTCTTAAACACTACAAAACCTTCACATTTTGTAGTTTATATGAATTAATTATATAGATTCTCCTGTGCAAATACTCGAACTAGAATACTAGAACACATACATACCTATCAACAAAACATGGTTTTATACGTTGTGTGGGCTGCAATTTTCCAAAAGATTTGAGAGATTTATTGGTGGCAGAAATCATATTATTACTGTGTTCAAGACCTCCTTAAAAGCGTCAGCCAACATTGCATCCCTGTATGTATATGACCTGATTCTACTATTTTTTGGATGGATGAACTTTGCCATGCATTTGGTCTCCTCCATATCATTGGCAAACAAAATTGTGCAATAGCAAGAAAGTTTTTATGGGGGATTGAAATTGTGTGTACCGTTTCGGTTACATTATATCTTTTTTTCATTGTCGCGGATGTACATGTGGGGTGAACACGCAATCGTATCTCGACGAATGCAGGTTATGTGCGCAGCATACAAACTGCAAAGAGTTTCTACCGGGAGGTACCATAATATTATGGCATTGTGTGTTAGCATTGTTGCAATTTACGGTATGCACAAATATTCCAACATCGTTTTCTTTTGTTAAGTGGATACATTTGGTTTAAATACACATACTAAAATAAATTGGACGAAAAGGAAGCAAGCACATTCACCAACTATTTAGTTTCTCTCTTTTGGCTGCAGACTTTATCTATGTCGAGGTATCTGTGTGTGCACAACAGAAAAGAGGATGTTAGAACGGTATACTTGTGTATAAGAGACAAGTTCTCTGAGCGGAAAGAAATAACTTTGCTTTCTATCTATGCTAGCGGCACATGAGAAATGGAAAATATCTATAGCTTCCTGAAATAGAGTTTTCTTACGGGTGGTGTATAAACGTATATGTCGTCTCATTCTACGTGCAAATGCACATAACTCTCTGTTCTGCCGCATACTACACATGCAGTAGTAGTAAGTAAACATCAAGTTTTTTGTGTGAAGGTGAAAAGAATAGAGAAAATGGGAGTAAAAAGGACGGCAGAGACGGAGTGGAAAGGCAGACAGGAAAAGGAACGAAAATGGCGAGATGGTCCCTCAGGAACTTTGTAATCAATCGCTTATTCTCTTACGGGACTTTTTGTTTCAGTGAACTAACAAACAACTCAGAGTACTCAATTTTTCTTCTCTCTGGCTTCCTTTTATTTGATTCTTTCTTCGCACAGCTTTCTCTATAATATGTATGTTTTCTTGGAGTAATCCGCGTGAATGTGTTTGCTTTTGTGCGAATGAGACACTCCATTATAGTGCCGTAAACAGAGACAGAGAGAGAGAATGAGACACACACACATGCTTTCCACAACCATTTATGGAGGTAACTTCTCCATGAATTATACGAATCACATCATAAGGCCCGTTCCGTTTTCCTTTTCTCGAAATGAAAATAGTTTTTTTTTGTAGAGAAAAAATGCTTAAAAATCATTTAGTTGTGATGTATACCTTGCTTGCTGGCAGAATGAGTTTTGGTGAGTTGACTTTCTCTCTGGCAAGTCTAAATCACTTTCGAACGGAAACAGAATCTAAATCACTTGTGAAGTTACAAAGTGAACTGTTAACTTTACAATGGGGGATAGATGGGAAAGAGAAAAGGGCTGTGGGAATGAATGTGTTATGGTGTTCTCATTTCTTAAAAGAAATCATCTAGCCTTCATTCATGGAAAACCCGAGAGAGAGAGAGAGGGAAAGAGAGAGAGCGATATGAAGGGAGTGAGATGATCTGTATTCCACAAAGACCTCATATTCCGTTAGACTAGGAAGCCGTAAATTTCGTGACACATCATCAGCAAATCTTCCCCGAACTACTCTTTCCCTCTCTCCCTCTGTGTTCCAACAGGAGCGGCAGAGGACGAAAGTAGAAAGAAGGGAAAAGAATAAATGGTGTTGCTTGTGTAAGTAGTTAGTAGAGCGGATAGTAAAACTAAAAAGTTGGAACTGGAACGTTACATACATTTAGTTTAACTTTTTATACCGCATTATGTATGGCCAATATATAGGTAAGCATAGAGCTACAGCCGCATTACCATTTCATTTTCGTCATGCATCAAATATCACTTCTTGATTCACAGCATGGCTATTAGCGGAAAAAGAGAACAATTTCAAAGTAGTTTCTTTGTCTAATATGCTTTTGATTTAAGTAAAATCACAGCAAATTATATACAGGGGAGGGAAGATAGATATACATAAAATATAAAGTGTAAAAACATAATGGTAAAATGAATTGAAATTAATGAGTTTCAATCCAATATTATACATACTTTTCCATACGGTAGACATACTACCCCGTGCCATGGCATAAAAGCTTTTACGTTGGCAGTTGAACAAAAGGTCAGCCCCAGGAAGTAGGGATGAATGCAGCTGGGGAACCCTTGCCAAACTGGAAGCGGATTCCTGTTTTAAACACTATTCTGAATAAAATTTACCCTTTTCAATCGAATACACGTCAATGCTTTCATAGCAGCGGGATGTTGGCTGATTTTTATATATGCTGACAGCGAACATTATCATCGACATTTATAAACAACTTGGATGAAAGAATAACTTTCATAAATATGTACACATACAAATAGACCCTTACGTAACTTTATAGGCCTCCACATACTTTAAGATATAATTTATAGTCCATTTTAAGTAATTAGCAGCAGAGCGTGCATCAAAATCAAAAACCGTAAGCTACTTTTGTCATGGCCTGTACATTTTTTATAGAGCATGTCAGAACTAACCATATTAATAACATTAAAATTAAGTGTAGCTCGTTTATGTTGTTTGGAACAACACTAAAATAAAAGCAAAATGCAGCAAGAGTTGGGTTTTGTGCAGTAGCAAATGAATTAAGTTTTTGAATAATACAAAAAGTATTTTGGTTGCGGAAACGTTCTACAAAGTCAGCAAACTGTCAAAAAAATTTATTCGCTTGGTTAGAAGGGGAGAAGTGAAAGATGCACGAGATTAAACAGGGACAGTGTGCAGTCTAATGCAAATTGTGTAGCTACTTTCAATTTGCTTTTAAAAAGTTTAAGACACTGACGGCAGAACCTGTCCGCGTGATTAAAATTTTATAGTGCACACAACTCAACTCAACCATCATCCTTTTTCGTAATGTAGTTATTTTTCAACCGCTGTCACATTCACGGATCTCTGTTTAAATTTTTAAGGGATCAAGTTGAAAAATGAAGTAGAACTACACGTAATGCATTTTTCAGAATTCCCCAGACACCGTGAAACTTAAATGAAGTTTCAGAAGTCATAATATATGTACTTATTCAATTTAATGCGGATGTTTATTGTGAAGTATTTCAGCAGCATTAAGGAATGTGAAAAGAAATTGATGAAATGACTTCGTGTATAATTCTCACACAATCATGAGCCGTGGTTATTATGATTGCACTTTTGAATTCAAATCAACGTTTGAATTTTAGGAATTCGATAATTTCAGCCTGTTCTGCAGTCAGTACGATCAGCAGTATGGGAGAGGAGCAGGCAATTATGACCTGTCGAAACAAGTATTTCTCATCTATGTAGGTAGGCAGGTATGTAGGTACAAAAAAAGGGGTGAGAAAAGTCACTATGAAGTAGAAACCGAGAAAAAATGAGATTTTAATGGACCTTGCTTCAGAATCGTGTAATATGTGCGTTTCTTCTCCCATTAAAAGTGAATCATTTTTTACACCAAAAAATCAACGACCATGTATGCCTTATCATCAGCACACGGTCATAACTTTTTTCAACCCTTCATTTCTTTACCTTAATTTCAAGATGCACAGTAATTTTCCAACTAGTACGGATTCGGGTACCTTGTCTTTGCTCCTTGAAGTAGCTTGCCGTATGAATATTTTTACTCTCACTGTCTAGTTCAGCATATCTTACTACTTTGAATTTGAAGAACGAAAAAAATGAAGTTTTCTGGACCATGCACTATGTACTTTACCACAAAAGCTGATTTCCTTTTGATTTAAACAAGTTTCTCCCGTGGTAAATATGGAATCATATTTAATGACGATAATAAAAAGGTTGCAGACTAGTTGGTGCTATTAGTATTATTATGATTATTTTGTTGTTTTTCAAGAACCATATTGAACTGCTTTGTCTTTTCCCACTACTTTTTTTGTTCTTTGGAATGTACACGAAATCGTGTCTTGAGTGCACACACATACTCCCAAACACTCAAGTAGTAGTGGTCTTCTTCCTTTACCGCTCCGCACTACTTTGAAGCTGGCACTTAAACGAAAAATAATCCTAATATAATATTATATGCCTATTATGATGATGAAATCAATAATTTGATCTCTTTCAGTGTCTCCAGCCAACATTATACAATTTTTGTCTAGCATTTTTGTATATCACATTCATTCCCTTCTTACTTCAGAGTTTTTTGGTTAGGAGCAAAAGTTTGCTGTTGGCACAGCAGGCATAAACCCAACAGTCACAATAATATTGCTGCATGTAATGCGCATCCAAAAGAAATAATGATAATGATATGGTTAATGATCGCCTTTTCGACGTAAACACTCTCTACGTTCACGATGATGGTTATGACGATGGGTGTTGTTGCAAAGTACTCATGGCATTCGAACATATCGTCCTCTTCTCCACAGCAGCAGCAGCAGCAGCAGCATAACAGCCAAAGCAGGCGCTCCTTCTCAAAAAAGGTTTAAAAATATTTTAATGTTTGGAAAATTAATGGTCTTGGCTGTGAAAAAGACGAAGAGAGAAAGTCAACAAGCACATTAATATCATGCATTACATGCAATCCGAGTAAGTATAGTAGTAATGCCGTGTGGAAAGCTTAATAGAGTGTCGAGTGGTTGTGTGCGGTATGCTATGTAAACCAAAAGAGCTTGGCCAATGTACCATGTATCTTCAAGAGTGCTCTCTGTTTCCTATTATTTAATATTTTGTTATGTAATAATAAACGTACGCACGCATAATGCACATTGGATCGCCAAGCCATAGGGTACATACCTACCTAGTTAGAGTTCGGGTGAGTCACTGGATACCTAAACCGCAGCAGCAGCCACCCTTTCTTCTTCTTGCAAACAACAAAATCAAGAACAACAACAGTTGGCGTGAAATGAAACTTGTTGTTGATGATAGTTTGTGTGACGATGATGATGATGATGAAACAGAATGATGATTATGGCTAGAAACCACGCAAATGAAAACAACAACGCATGCTGCTAGGTCACAACTGTGGGGTACAATGAAAGTAGAAATTTCCAGTGTGTGCCATATCACAGCTCTACACACACACACAAGCACACTCTCACAACAACAAACCATGTAACAACTCTTTTGTTTTTCATCATCATCGTTGTCGTAAAGAGCAAATGCGTGATACACGATCGTTTACTTTGTAATTCCAACAAATGAAATTTAGTACGGACCAGCCTTTGAAATTCATTTGCTGGGGTGTATGACTGAGCAGTTGGCAGATTGCTGCTGTTGTTTTTGTGAAATATTATGCATATTATGCATGAGACAAGTATATATACGCATAGGCAGGCACATGTACACACACTCCCACCGTCTGGATTCTGGATAGCTTCCTTTACCAATGTAATTTCCTTTGGCTAGTGTAATACTTTCATGCAAACTTCCTATTAGTTTGGCGTGTGTGTGCCTCCTTTCTTGTGTCATCCAGGCATAAAATATTATTAAATCTTCACTGACGCCTTTCTAATTGACCATTTAACCTTGACAGCTTTTACGTTTTTGACGTTATGAGAGCAATAAATTTCAAAACTTTTTGATCTCGAATAAATACTTCATTGGTAAAGCTTAAAATAAGTCCTGGAGTAGTTATATAAAGCCTTTTACTGAGAATGCTTTCCGGTTGCGCCTTGGCAGTGGGCGTTTTTAAAATTTATATTCCGTTTTTTTCTTTCGAACAATACTTTGTTATAAAATACTTATACCGATAGATCAACCGCATAATATGTATAAACAAAGCAACAACTGAAAACTGGAAATTACATTTATACACCATATATATTTCAGATTTTTGCCAGAGTTTCATTTTTTGCTTGGTCCACATTGCATTGCAAATTCCAATTTAAGTTTTTTTTTTCATTCTCGAAACTCGCAATTTGTTTCAGATTGTGTGCAATGCAGTATCCTACTTGGGAATTGTCGACGCACACATACCCTAGCTTACACGCAGTGGCCAGGAAGCGGTACAGACAATGAATGAGCAGACAATTATCATTTTTTAAAGGATCTTGAAAAGGAGCTAGTCTTTATTTCCCGCTTCTCGGGAGAGAACAAAATGTTTTGGCGTGTGTGTATGTGTGTAGGTGAAATTTATAGCACTGCTAATTTATGAAAGGAAAGCAAAGCAGATCCCATGAAAAAGTTGCACTCACTCTGTGTAAAATTCCACCGAGCAATATAAATATAGTTGGAGAGCGGAAGGAAGTAGGGCAGAAGGAACACGGAACGAAAGGAAAGGAATCAAGTGAAGTGAAACCAAAGAAAATGATTTAGGGCTCTACTTGATTTGAGAATGAATCTTCTTTTCTTGTTGCTGATTTTGGTATGTGTGTAAAATAATGTGTAGTGGGTACGCGTGATCTAGTCACTGTTACGCTATTTTCAAGTTTACTAGTTATTTCCTCTTCCGCATATGTCGGCCACTGTACACACGCATGAAAGAAGGAATGGGCATCCCTCCCTGACGTACCTTATACATTATGGTTTCCTTTACATTTTGCATCACTCACAGCATATATAAATGTGGGTTTACTGCTTCTGGTAAAAATTCATTATTCCTTTTAGAATACTAAACTAAAATTGCAAATAAAACAAACTATGCAAAGTTTGAAGCCGAACATTTTTTGTTGTTTAATACAATACACGTTTTTGATTCATAGATAAAGCTGTTATATGGTGCTACGAAATAAGATGAAGGTATTATATAGTTTATAGGGACTGGAATTCTATGCAGCCAAAAAAGCGTTGTTTTATGCATGACAATATGCAGACATTTTTCTAGTTTTCATGTACAATAAGTCTGAAATTTGTTCCGCTTTAAACCCGAGGATGTCATCGTGTCAAAATTTAAAAAATACTATAAAGCTGAACTATTTCTTTGTTTTTTGGACAAAATGACAGCAATAAATTAAGATATTTCTCCAGCATTTACCGATTAAACTTTTCAAGCAATGTATATTGTCAGTGCTGGTTCGTCGATGACCTAAAATATATTTATGGATACTAAAATTTGTTTCTACCTCTACAGTTGTTGTACAATACTTCATTAAGGCAATAGCACGAGGATATGAATTTTCATAAGCGGAAGCATCATCAGTCAGTGCCTTTGGCATTTCTATCATTTGAGTGAAATTTGGATTTTTTTACGAACACAGCCTCCAGTTTAGCGATAACTAGCTTTCCGAAAACCGTACTGTTTCTTTGAAGTCACAATTTTACACTTGAAATTTCATTTACTGCTTCTTTTGCAACTGTAAGTTACGCGTTAGTTAGCTCATGGTATTCCGAGTAACTATGTAAAATATGCAAATCATACGATTCCCGTTGTTAAATAGCTAATACAACAATACAAGTTTCCTTCCGCATTAAAATTACTGGAAAATTACTTAACCGATCCGCATTTCATTACAGGAAAGTTGTGTGAAATTAGTTTATTTTTTTTCTTATCTTCCGCAGATGCCTGAATAAATTAAAATTTTCTAACATCATCAGCTGCTGTAACATTTGTGTCCCTTCCCCTTCCTTCCTTCGATGACAACTGGCAAAACCACAGATGAACCACTGTATGCAAGTACAACTACACAAGGATGAACTTTCCCTATTGGCTGCAGGATCCGCTAAAAGCAATGAGACAAGTGATTGTGAATTGAACCTGTACCACTGTTCTTGAGAGCGGTTGTCGTTTGTCCAGAATAAAAGGTAAGACATAATCAGAAAAACATTATTTTCTTCACTCCGTCCGTCCCAAACTTCATTTTCTTTTCTAATGGCAAAAGTGAAAATGTGTGGTACTGGGACACAATCTCTTTAGCCGTAAGTTTGTATAATCACATGCCTTAGTCCCCCAAAGTGTGACAGCGTTTTGCTATTGAATGAACGTACATTCATATATTCGCACAGACGGTTCTTTCATATATTTGCAATATACTAGTTTTACTCTCTGCATTTGATCACTACCACCTACCAACCCGTACCCCCTCCCTTTTCTCCTTTTATTGATATCGACATTTTTAACGAAGTTCTTCAATCCCACAGTTCTTTATTCCTTTTCCCGGAAATTTTCAAGTTGCTTAAAATCCCACGTAAAGTTTTAGCATGGGAAGGCTCTTGAAATCACACCGAAAAGAAAGGAACCTAACGAAAAAAATGAGGGAGCACGGAGCAGCAACAAAAGTATTAAAAACAAGGACCACAGCTTCCACTCGGGGTGGTTATAACAGTGCTGGTATGTACTCGCATAATAGATTGGTATGTCAAAAGCCAAACAGTGTGTGTGTAGAGTGCCTATAATAGTAAGAGAGAGAGAGAAAGGAGAAAAGTAAAAGTAGACAAGCCAAATTTCAGCCATCATGTAACAATAATAGTAACTTTTCCCCGAGTCAACAAAACCAGTATAATTTTCGACGAACCCAGCCTGTGAGCCTTTCTTTTTCCACCACGCACAAACACAAGGCCCCACTCATTCACATATGCTGACATGCTCCTGGTTTGTTCTACCACCATCAGCGTCTTAAGTGGAAGAACACGAAAAAAATGCCATGGTCGTCTGTCTTTGCTTGGAGAAAACTGTACTTTTCACCATATCAAATGGAATATGTATAGCATTAGGAAACAACGACACGACGAAACGTTATAGTTCCTGATGGGAGAACTTGTCGAAAAGGAAGAAGAGAGTAAAATCAAATCAATATAAAAGCACTTCACAGAATAGTTTCTCCAAGTTTTTTTATTCTTCTTTCTCTATTTCCCTCTTGACGAACAAGAGGACTAAGGAAGAAAAGGAGAACAAAAAGAAAGACAGAAGACGAGAGCGATGTAGACGACGAAGAGAAATTCCATGCTTGTGTGAGAATGAGGTATTTACCTAAATACCTCGTAATGCAATGCCTTTTCAAAGTGATTTTCTTTTATGTAAGTCAGTAAGCACAACGAGTTTTTTTCTCCTCTTCTTTTGATTCTTTCGTTAAAATATTTTTCGTTTGCTTCATATTCTACTCTCTGTCTATTGTCTACCTATAAACCTGAGAGTGCGTATAAGGTTGTGTATCTTCTTTCTTTTGATGCTCAGGTCTCTGCGGCGAGAGTACGTGCGGAACGTCTGTCGGAATGTATGTAGGTTGGTAGGTATATGAGTGAAGGCATGTCATCTTTGTTGTATGCCTACCTATTCTAGCATTGTAATACATATGTATGAGAGGAACAAGGAGAGATTCCCCGTCCACATGATGTGTGTTGTAGTAAAAAGCTTTTCTTTTGAAACTAATAGTAATCTTAGAAAGAGAAAGAAAAGAAAGCCGAGGAATTTCTATTGTGCTTCTTTTACACTACACTACAATCGCTTCAATCCGTAACACTAAGACCAAAAGATGTTTCAAAGGTGCTTCTTCGAAAATTGCATCTACCTTTAAAATTGGCGAACCAAAGTAGATGTATAGGCATTCCAGATATATATAGGTAAGTAACAGAGGAAAATCCATGCATACCTACCTGCGCGCCTTACACAATTGTGTGACTGAATTGGACAAGCAACAAACTTGTCTAACAAAACTACACGTAAAATGTAAACATAATGTGAAATGGTACACAAAACTTTCTTCTTCTTCCTTATTTTACGCTTTTCTCTCTCAGGAAGCACCGCCAATTCCTGTCCAAATGTGAAAACGTGTATACTACTATAGTAGTGGCTGTTTCCCGAGAAAGGAAATAAGGTTTACAATTCTTTTTCTCGAATTCGCTTCTACTCAACTGTAATCTTATCGATAAGAAAAATAGTGTGCAAAGAGTTTGCAAAAATTCAAGCACAAGAAAGAAAAACGTGGTAAAAATTGTTTAAGAAAAAAAGAAAACTGGACTTGTGTCTGCACCTACCCTGGTTGTTAGTTTACTTATACTTGTGCTACACTACAATACGCGATTTATAAAGGTTTGGTTATATTGTCTATTCCGGGAGTGAGTACAACGACAATGATGATGTGCGAAAAGAAAAAAAGCCAGTTCCATTACCCGCCTCCTCACTCAAAAGTATGTACATACTTGGTTTGCAGCAAAGAGAGAGAGGGAACAGGAAAATTTGTTTTTTTAACCAGATGTTCCATGCAGAGTCGCTCTGGAAGAGATTTACGTGTATGATATCTTTAGAATAAACGTTTGGTCTCTCTCTGTCATCATATGCTATACATCACACAAGTACACGCGTGCAGTCTCAGAAACAATCTTAACACTCAACTATGCACGGTAGTAGTGGTGGTGGTGGTGCAACTACAACATTCGGTTATTTTCTCTTGGCAAAATATACGACATTCTTGTTGGTAAACCAAAAGGCTGCATCTGGTTCATGTTTGGCGGAACAAGAGGTAAAATTCGTCGTGAATTTTATATAACCTATAGAAATGTATAGGTTGGATTTTACGAGTATGGATTCCATTTTTTTCGACAACTAGTGTGTAGGACCGTGGTGTACATGAGCAAGCAGTTTGAATGACTCTCTTTTTTCGTTTATGTATTCTGTGACTACGATGAGATTCTCGGGGTGTAGATGTAGTACATGCTAAATTGAGGGTGCATGCATGCATTTTTCATGTTAAGTTTTATGAAAAACTCAAACTTAAAATAGTCGTATTGGAGTATAGCATGTATGGTCTATTTGTAATATCCTGTTGGACCACTTGTATTTTCAGAGTGCAAATGATAGGATTCAAGCCATAAATTTGAGGTCGGTTTGAATTTCCAGTTAATGCTTTTGCTAAATTTGTATCCCAGTCTTCCGAGAGAGAGAGAGAGAGAAAGAGAGATATTTATGGTTTTTCTGTCCTGCTGGCTGTTTTGTATTGTCTCGTAAAGCAGTTTTGATTGTAGTAGTACTACTATTTTCTGTGTACTTGCAAACTTATACAGACAGCACACTGCAAACTAACCAAAACTACTAAAATTGGCTACTCAAATGTGTACGTTTCGTATGAGGGCTGCGCGCAGTGTAACAAAGTGTTGTATGTGTGTTTAATGGTCACAGTGGTACTGGTAGCTAGTTGAGTGCGGTGGCACACGAAATCCGCTTTTATGCGTATGAACAGATTACGGATGTTCGAGGTCTTCTGTTGTCGTGAACTCTAAACAAAATACGTATATAATATATCTCACTCTTTCTGACAGTTACAACAGCTACATTAGAGGAATAAATTCGTTGCTCCTTTTACCAGTTCAAGTTACCCACATGTACATATCCCCCACTGTTGACTGCTTTCCATGCACTGCCTACAGTCTAATGGACCAACAACAACAACAACTGCCAAAGTCAAATTTACCAGGACATGTGTATTAATTTGACTGATATGCTTTGCGTACGGGAATAGTAGCGTATATTTAACCCATTTATTACCGTTATTGGTGGAAATTCGGTACACATTATTTTTTCTATAAAATACTCAACGGGTTTGGATAATCTCTGGCTCAGATGCTTCATTTCGTTTTACATTTTTTTATCGCTCGTCAAAACAACAGCAGCAGCAGCGACAATGTGTTCTCGTTTTTTTATAAATCGATCCGTTACTTTACAGAAAACAGACGAACAAAAGTATAAATATTTTCAAAATAAAAAACCCAAACTTGATTTTCACCCTTCCAAACATTCACTCAGCTTTTGTTTCAATCATGATCATGACTTGCTATTTTGTCAATCCCAATTTTCCTGTGAACAATGTAATGTGTATCATGTATCTGCAGCAGTACTTGTACAGCGTGTACTCTACTTTGTTTCATCCTCAGTTCTTTTTAAAATCTATTAAAGTTTTAACTAAAACTGACTTGTAGGTTGCACGGCGCTCGCTCAAGTGTAGAAAATTTTTACAGCTGGAAAATATTTTAACGTTATTCAAAGGTCTCTTCGGGCGTTTCATAAATCCTCTTCCTATTTAATAAATACCACTCCTCCTATTGTACCAATCCATTGAAAACCGTTTTCATTCACGATAGAAAAAATGGTTTTATTTATCTATGTAATATGTGTATCATGTATCTGCAGCAGTACTTGTACAGCGTGTACCCTACTTTGTTTCATCCTCAGTTCTTTTTAAAATCTATTAAAGTTTTAAATAAAACTGACTTGTAGTTAACACGACGCTCGCTCAAGTGTAGAAAATTTTTACAGCTGGAAAATATTTGAACGTTATTCAAAGGTCTCTTCGGGCGTTTCATAAATCCTCTTCCTATTTAATAAATACCACTCCTCCTATTGTACCAATCCGTTGAAAACCTTTTTCATTCACGATAGAAAAAATGGTTTTATTTATCCATAATGAACTTACTGCTGTAAATGAAAGTAGAAACTGTAAATAAAGTAGGGTTAATAATTATTTTCCCCCTAATGCAATCACATTTTCTATTAGCAATCATATAGTAGATGAAGTAGTCCTTTGTTTTCAGGATGATCCTGTTTGTAGCTTCTGCACTTGCACTGCTCTGGGAATTACAGATATAGGAAGGGAAGTAGCTCATTACCCATTTCAATAGAAACTGAAGGTGGCAGAAGGAGTGGAGAAATGAGGCGGGAGTTGAAATATTGTAAAACAGACAGCTGGACAATGGATAAATAATAAAAGTTGAAAAGGGGCGTGTTTCGGCGTGGGTCAGCTTATTACAATGATGAAATTGAAAATGGAACGAGCCAACAGTAACGGCAATTTCTGAACAAAAAAAGAAGATTTGGATGTGCCAACTTATAAAACTAAAACGTGTATTATTTCGACCGATTACGAAGGAAACTTGTGTATGTATTTGTAAAAGAAATGGAAGCGCAGTTTTAGTCAGAAACAGTAGCCCCACTGTGGCTAATTGCTCTTCTAAATCTTCATAATATTACAAAAGTATCCAGTAATATTATGCTTCATTGAATCTCTTTTAATTGCGTCCACAATCTGAATGTGCACTTGAAAGATAATTTATTTTGCTTGCCCATTTTCACAGCTTATGCTTCCAACGCAAGTTTGAGCATTTGTAAATTCATTTTATCCACATTTGCTGCCCGCTGATCCTTGAAAAATGAAGGTGGAATTAGTCTCTGTGTCCAGCTGGGAGCACAGAGGCATGAACAATGAAAGGGCGAGAAATAGTAGCAGCAGCGTGTTACTTCAATGAAGAGCGTTGAGTCCACAGCGGCATCCTTTTCAACATGAGCCTGTGCAAAATAAGTACGGCATTTAGCTGATTGTCATTACTTGTTCCAGTTAATTATTTGTAGAACAGTAGCAAATTGCTTGTCAAATGAAAACCCCGTAGTAGTTAGAAGGGGTGTGTGTCCAGATCACTTGTATATTACATATATTACGTAATGGCGAGCAAAACGAAATTCGACATGCATGGCATGAAGAAAGAAAACTCGTTGCTGCTGCAAGCAACCAAAATGTTTCTGTTACCGTATTTCAAGCACGATTGTTTCAGGCATAACTACTGTCAGTAATCGTGCATGCACAACATCAAAGCTTAATATTTCATGTACATGTTTCATGCGTTTGTACCTCAATAACTTATGCCAAGTCATCTCAGCAGAGATTATAAGCGCTTGGTCGGACCGCTTGATTTCGGTTGTGAATAAAATATAAAAAATATATATAAAGAGAGAGAGAGAAAGAGAGAGGCTCACACAAAAGAATGACTACTCTATAATACAGAAGTCTGCACACAGGAAAGGAAAGGCCGTTGTGGAGTGAGTATTATTCATTTCTCCTAACTTTATTAAGCCTTCTCGATCTAATGAGATTACGTACACAACAAGTAACACACATGTGTGCTCCTAGTGTAAACCATGAAAAGTGCTACAGGCACTCATTCCATTCAGCAGGAATGATACGTACTTATAATAGCACACATATTCACATGTGTACTCTGTGTACTAAGGTATTTCTCTGCGTTATTAGACGAGGAGCCGAAGTGAGCACAACAGCTCTCTCTTTTTCTACAAAGTAACAATGCGACCACAATGTTAGTGAACATCTGGGAGTAAACAACAATACAAAAGCTGCTTTTTTGGTTTATTAGAGAAGCTACAAGCTGTAGTATGTGTGCTTCTATCACTGTGCTCAGCCTGCTCTTTTCTCTACTTTTCCACTAAAAAAGATGATACAACTGAGTTTTGGCCAGAACTAATTTAGCCTCAAGTTCCTCTTCACTCCCAGTACAGTCATCCCTTTGACGGCGGAACAGCACAAAAACACACACACACACACAGGATATAACACTGCTGAAATTGGAGGCAACGGCAACAGCAGCAGCAGTGTGTTCCAGTAAACTTTGGAAAAGAGATGGCTGGAATTATTCTAAGCAGCAAACAAAAAGATGTGCGCATCAATGTGGGAAAGGAGCCTGTTAGCTGATCTTATACCTTTGAATCGGAACCCAACTCATAATATTACATTTATAACCATCTACCCAAGTAAACACTGATACAACCTCGCACTTGTAGTACCGCGTGTGTTACTGTTACTACAGCAGTGGCAGGCAACAACAACAACAACCGTCGTAGTCAATTTCATTTTCAATTTCCTCCACATTCGACAGGCAAGTAAATGAGTTTCTCATCCTATTTAGCGATTTCATCCTTGAGATATATAGGTATAATATGGCAAGTTACCAAAGAAAAAAAAGGTTTATAATCATGCGCCTGTAAATATATTATATGTACGTATCTCCGCTCTATATATATGTATATGTAATGGACGCAAGACGGCAGAAGAAAATTTCCACCAAGTTGTTAGCTAAAAAGCACGTATCATCTCATGCCATGTTGAATATAATACGGTTATGGTTGGAGCCAACCAGACTCACCAAAATAGCCTGTTATTCCTATTAACACATTTAATTCCAGAAAATGGATATTGTGTATCCCTTATACTGGATGCTCTGGAGCTTCTTTGCAGTTTATTTAATTTCTCTATTTACAATTCCAAACGATGACAATGACAAGAGCTTCATCAGACAAAAAGAGGCATTCCTTGGGAAATAATGATGATATAGTGAAGAGAAAGAGTGTTTGTGTATTTTTTATACAGTAAATAATTCAGTTCACAGAACAAGTATACAGGTTCACGGTATGTATTAGCCGGGTAAAAAGATTGCCCAAAGATCTTGTAAAGTTCGAAGAGAGTAGGAAGACCTGTTATAAAGGAATGTATTTATGTATCGCAGGAAAAGTTTAGATACGGTGTAATTATGTGAATACATCATTTATTTCAAGTCAAGTCACAGTGACTGGCACACAAGACGTTGTTTTCTTGGCCAAACTCTCGACACTGGCATATTCACCTAGTCAAGAGCCTTTTTTCCTGAAAGTTCTGCATTTCCTATTCATCTCCGTCGTCAGACTTGTGATTAGAAGAAAAATGGATATTTCATGAAATGTGATCCCCTTAATCAATGACAATTTTGCAGTCTTGTTCTCCTTTTTACTCGTCTTATCAAAGCTGAGAATCAGACTTGGTTAAAGATGTGTGAGACGATGATGATGATGATTTTCTGTGTGGTGGTTAGTATGTGTGTATTGTTGAGAACCCTTTCTAGCCTTCTCAGTTGTCAACTAACTACTAAAAACTAGGGAACAAGGACTCTTCCCTCGTCTCCTTGTTTGCCTCCATTGAGAAAAAAACTTCTTGAGAAGAATGGAGAATCTTTTCTTTTCTTAATGAATGAAATGGGAAGGAGCAGACGGGGAGAAGGAAAAAGAGATGTGGCAGAAGTAGCACTGCCACTTATTATTATTATTTCTTTCCTTAATGAACTGACTATGTGAAAAGAGAGGAGAGGGTAAATAAGTGAAGTGGTAATCTGGCTGATGGATGGATGAAGCCTGAAAAACTCCGACTGCCTTCTTCTTCGTCTTCTCTTGATGCTCTCTTTCTTACCCTGATGGAAATGAAATGACTTGTCCAGGAAATATTGTCGTTTTGATTATAAGTAAGAGATATCCTTTGGAAACGTAATAATAATGCAGCATAATATTCTGCTCTTGTTCAAGTGCCTTGCTAGTTGCTGTACTAAACTGGCACACAGCTCGACTATAAAAAAGCGGTGAGGTTCTCGTTTGTTGTTGTTATTGCTGCTGCTGGAATAATTGAAGAAGGGGGAATGAATGGCTTATGTATTTATTCTTGTGTAAAAAATGCTTGGCATCCTATTTTATTATACACTTTGCTGTTTTTCAAGTGCGTATGTGCTTTCCATTATTACGGCGAGTATACCTATAAGACCAAAGAAAACAAGTTAAGATTATTGATATGAAAGTTGGTTGAATTTTTTTTTTCAGTCTGATAGAAGTAAATGATATGACGTTGTGCACATAATGGGATTCTTACTCACGACAAGATGCATACTTTTAGAGAGAACTGTAAGAATAAAAACGTATTTTTCTTAATGTGTTTTGTATAGAAATCGTCGTTTCAAGGCGAATCCTCGTCGTTATCAGAATAACAGCAAAAAGAGAAGTTTGGTAATATGCAGAGACGGGAAAGCACGAAATAAATAACGCGATAACTTATTGTTGTGTTGGTATTATTATAGAGGATAATAATGCAGTGATGTAAGTGATAAGTTATAAATTGAAGTGATGGTTTACGGTTTACGCATCGTGTGCATATAACACAACACATACAGTGCATATAATACAGTGAGAAAAATATTGTTGTGCAACCCTTGATGATGCTGACAATGATCATCATCAACTCCCACTCTCAGTGTGGTTTATTTGGGGTTGCCTCTCTCCAGAAATATATCTGTTGTAGTGGCATATTTGTATCGTGTCTCGTTTCCAACTCCGAGTGCATACGTCCCACTGTTTTGTATGTATTTAAATTCACAGTAGTATTTGGTGGTCACAGCAGTTAGTCACTGAGGAGCGCGTACTTTGTCCACACGACAATATCACATAAAAATAATATACATTTCTCATTTCACCTCCGCCTCCTTTTCGTATAGGGCAGCAACAGCAGCGGGAACATGTTCTCTAACTGCGTGCGGCTGTTATTTTGTTGGGTCATACGATTATTGTAAAATTGCGTTTGTATACACGTCGTACACCGTACGTAGTAGAGGCCGGTGTAACAATAGTACAATGAGGAAGATCTTTTCTGGCTTGGACATGAACCTTTTGTGAATTGGATTTATTTGGGAGAGTGAAAAGGGCGAGAAGGGCTCTCTTTTCCCAATCCATCTTAGTCACGAACGTCTTCGCTCCATTTCACTTGCCATTCACAGACATATTACACTTGAATATAGACTCCTGTGTGTGTACATTTTATTCCATCAATTCACCTCACTTCTCCAGCGAATAACTTTGGGCAGCAGCAGTGTCTCCCCTGCCAGAGGGAATGCTTCTTTGGGTCCACACTCAATGAAGCTATACAACACTGAACGAATCCTCCCTCTACTCCCGTGTACGTACAATTCATTAATGGAATGCGCCTGGATCTCCCTGCAAGTCTGCCTGCTTGTCTGAAAACTCTTTCTTTTCTCTGCTGCTAAAAGCATTCATATCTTTTTGCCTATTTTGTCGGAAGGCAGTAGTAGTATCCATTGAAGCTTTTTAAAATTTACTCACTTTTTTATTGCATAGTTTACTTTTAGTTCGGTTATGTGCTTGTTGTACAGTTTTTGTGTGGAAATTTGCCACATAAATTTACTACCACGGCGTAAACTCCGTTCGTGCATTGCACACACGCGTTCCATTATTGTTATGAACTCTGGAGCCAAAGGTTATTTTCCTGGCTGTCCATGATGGACATTACAGAAAAAATGGTCGTGATGGCCATTTACAGGTCCTTTCTTATTTACTCCAGGGAAATTCTGTGTTTTCGCCTAATGTATCATCCCTGCAAAAAATGTGTTTTTCGAAAGCATTCACCACAGTACACGCGGAGTACCACCGGCACCGCCAACTACCAGCCAAAAAAAAATCTCTGTGGACTACTTGCTAAATTTACAATTCGCCAATGGTACGTAGTGTTATATTTTTGGTGGTTCATTTTTTATCCGTAAATCTAAATCAGGTCTTGTGCAGATGTACGACCGCAAGAAGACACTAACATTGCTTTTTAGCAAAATGTCGACCAGGCGGGCACTAACATTACGGTGGATTCAGCAAATGGGCTCTATCATTTTAAGAGCATTTTCTCCCCCTTCATGTTCTCGTACTTTTCTTCCCTCAAAAACCACTGACCGACCATTAAGATTACAGGCGTTCGTTCCTTGCCATATTAGATGACGTTGAGCTCCTTTTCTTCTTTACTACATTACATTATGTACTCCCCGTCGTTCCTACGTTTTTTTCTCTCTGTGGTGTGTGTTGGTAGGGGTGGTATGATTTTCTACCCGGGCACATAATCGGATAAATTAAACAGACGTAACAGCTTCAAACACTAGTAGCGTAAATAGAATAAATGTTTGAAAACAGGGATACGGAAATAAATTGAATGATAAAATAGCCTGAATGCTTTTCCTACTTTGGTACACATTTCCTGACGAGTACCCCAATGAATACGGGGTATTGCGAGAAAATATCTTTCTTGAAATAGAAAATCGTAATTAAGAAGCACTTCTAAATTGGCCTACTTCTCTGAAAGATCCGGATTCCTTTCGCTCTCTATTTCTCTCCTCTCCCTGTCTCTCTCCTTGAGCAAAAAGGATTGATCTGAAGAGGGATCTTCCACTCTGCTTTGCCAAGATAAGAGTCATCAACACTCAAGCAGTTTCAGATTTCAATGAGATCTTTCTCATACTCTGTCGGTATATAAAAAGTACAACATAATATTAATGCATATATGTGCAGTCTATACACACATACGCTCTCAAACGACTTGCCATTGCCATTTTGTATGTATTCACTTTTCGTGATACGAGCAACAATATATTTTACTTGAGTAATAACTGACAGTTCTCATTACCACTTCAGTACTTCACTCGTCTGCTAAAACAAGACTATGAAAAGACAGAAGTTTTTACTAGCAGCAGCAGCAGTGTACTGTAACAATGTAGTAGCAAGCATCGCAAGGTATCATCGTCATCATCCTTTTTCCTGTACTCTCTCCTCTGGACTGCAAAGGCCGCACGTAGGATTGGTATAGGTATACGTGCATGTATTCTGCAGACAAACTTCTCATTTCCGTCTCACAACCGCACATCTTTTCTAGAGTAGATACTGCCTTATAAGGATGTAGGGCCATTTCGTAGATTCCAGTTATGGGAGAAATTATCATTGGTCTTTGCATTTTGGATTTTATCAGGGAAACGACTAAAATAATAGTAATGTCTGTTGCGACAGTCATTCTATTTATTATCTATTACATTACAGACTGCCGAGTATACACAAGCGACAAACACATACACACACCAGCTTATTGTGTAGCAAGGATGTCGTGGTAGCAGAGAAGAAAATTACGTTGTTGCGCATTTACCTGATTGTATTGTATAAAAGCTGCTTTTTGTCTGAGCCTCCCTTTCCTTTAGAGGCTGCTGTTCTGAAACAGCTTAAACAATGGAGAAATAGAGATGGCCATTATGATCTTGGCGATGATGACGATGATGATGATGACGATCATCATCATCAGGAGTAGAGTTGACTGCCCAAAAAAAGACGCTCTATAGGAAATGAATTGCAATGGCTCATTTCCCTTCTAACATGAGCTGATAATGCTTTTTCCTAGGATTTGGCAGATTTGTGCGCGAACATGAGTATTCTCTCTGTACCACTACAAAAGGTACTCTGTGGTCATCCATTTCTCTCTACCTTTCATTATTATTACTTATTGCGGAGAAAAACACACATTGGACGCTTTTTCATGACTCTCTATATTCTCCTTTCTTTCCCAAACAATCTATTCTTACCTATCTGTAATTCAAAAACGAGTGCGAGAACTGGGATTCGTTGAGATTCTGTGTACAGATGTTGAAAGAAAATCAGAAGCGGTCGTCGTCGCCGACGTCGGCACGGTTGGTTTAACTTGAGTCCATGGCCATTTTTCTAACAGCCGGATACGCTTCATCCGCCAACATTCTCATCATCAAAATCAGCACTAGGAACTACCAAAAGTATATAGTTAGTTACCTATATGTCCAGACACAGAGTTTTTGGTGTAGCGCTGCCAAAAACGTAGCCATCGTACTGCCAAAGAGGCATTAGCGTTGCATGACAAAACCATCAGTCAGCACTCTTTTTGGTCGCCGAACAGCGAAAGAATGGAAAAGGGCTACTTCTCATCATCATTTTCTCTCAATTTTTATCTTACGTACTGACCAAAAGAACAACCATTTGTGCTGTGCATATTGCATATCGTCATCATCTCTCTAAAAAACCATATTTATAGATATAATTTCGCCGGCTTCACACTGTCTTGCTGTATGTATACACCTCCGTATAACGCCAGTCACCAACAAAAAACCACCCTTCTCCACTTTTCCCTTTCTCGAACCCCCATTACATTTGATATACTTGAGTGCACTGGACTCAACTCATTCTTGACTGACTGCGTACTCAATCTTAAATGTCAGGCAACGACATCACATCGTCATCATCATCATTATCGCAATTCTTAAAGCAATTCTGGAGTTATAGCCAGTAACGGTGTTCATAAGGCCGGCAGTTTCATTTACTACACCTTTCCTTGTATTTTACATGCGTGCTTGCTTACCACTGCACACACTCTTCATCCTGTCCGCTCTCTGTGGGGAAAACTTGGATATTTACACACAAGTCTACATGGGCTGGTGTACGTATAACGAGATGAAAGTACCGAGTACTGATATTCATCACTAAATTAGATGTCATTTAAACGAAAGATTCTTTGAGATGAAGAGAAAACTTTTTTTCACCATAACATAAATTTTCCACACGCGGAAAAGTCAAGAGGAGCATAGCAGCATAAACGGGTAGTCGAGTGTGCGGCAAGTTCAACACAGGCAAGTTCAGCAAGTGCAAGTGTTCCTCTTTGACGTCGTGTGTGCATCATCGCTACCGCACCATGCATCATGTATCCCCAGAGAGCAAGGAGAGAAATATAAAGGCAATAACAACGTAGTGTAATGTAGATCAACCTAATTCCGAAAACACTGGAGAGTTTCCTCTTCACTCACAACATTATTCACATATCAGCGGCATCAACTTGATCGTCATCGTCATCATCAACTTTGTAGAGCGCCCATCATCTTCCGCATTATTTTCTCTGTTTTTTTTTGCCTCTCAAGGGCAGCAGATCTTGATATCATCATCATATAATTTCGATGTATAGTATAGACTCACCCAGATAGTCACTGCTACCGCTCACATTGCTGGAGTAAGCCTGAAGAGAGTACCACAAGGATACTTCCCTCCCCCAGCATGAAAAACATCCTGGAAAGAATCATTTCGATATCATGTTCTTGATCAGGTTTGTGATGGTAGCAAAGATACAAAAAGTTATATTTATTTCCTTGATTTATTTTTGCTGCATGGTTATGTAATAACATCCATCCGGATGTAAAAAGAAAAAAAATTACATCTGAGGCTCTGCATCAGCATCATGGGAGATAGAAAGTGAGAGAGAGAGGAATAGCGTAAGGGAGAGAGAGAGAAAAAACCGGGAGGAGGAAAACAAATTGATGAACAGAGCAGTCAGAGCGACATAAACAAAACATAAGACCAGGGGAAAAAATTACTTCGTGGAAAAATATGGTTCTCTCTCTCTCTCTCTCTCTCTCTCTCTTCCTCACTCTTTTCAATTCCTTTCCTTCATTAGCCTTTTGTTGCTGACAATAGTAATCATCATCTTGTTACAAGGAAGAAAAGAGGTCAAACGAATGAAAATACATCTTGTGAGCCAACAAGGGAAAGAAAAATATACTTTTTTGTACTTCGTCTTCATCTTGCGATGAGCCGAGCTGATGATGATTCTTTATATCCGGTTGCCTGAACTGGATCAAGAAAATACAAAGCTAAAGTAAGTGTGCTTTGTTTTTTAGGAAGGCATGTTATTGTTGTTGTTGTTGCTGGGCTGGTCTATGTGTGTAGGATTTGGAGTATGCATCATGCATCCCATCTTGTGAATTAGGAAATAATGAGGCAAAAATGTCCTGCAGATACCCCGCATAACTCCAAGTACTGCGCATTGGTGAATAGCTTTGCTTTTCCCCTCTTTATACCCTCCATCTGGAGAATGCAATTTTTTCACTACTGAAAGTTCCTTACATGCCTGACATGACTCATCACCAGCAGAATTAATGCTTTGCGTAGAAAGAAATAGGAATAATGCAGCACATGTAATAAGAACGGACAGACGGCCTGTTCCTTTATGTTTTTTCGCTGTTCCGTTGTTTTCTTTCTCCTCAACAAGGAACAACAGCGGCGTGTGTGTGTATGTCTATTTGTGTGCTCCTTGCTTCTTGTAGTAATGATTGTACGTGATATCCGCAGAAGCCACACTGCTGTTTTTCTGTAGTTTGTGTTGCTGTTTTTCTGCTTTTTATATTCGACGAAGTAAACAAGTCTGGGTCAAGTCAAGACGCTACTACAACAAGACAAAAGTACGACGTCGTAGAACAAATAAAATGTTTGTTGGGCAGATGGTGGGCCTGATTTTGTGAGTCTGGAGAAAATCGCTGGACGTATAATGTGCTGTAATCTAACTAATGCGATGTTGTTGTCGTCAATTCATCCTGTCTGTCATGGGTTAAAACAACCTAGGATTATTATTAGTGTAGGCAATAATGTGCTACTGACCCGTTTGTCGTCTTTCTGGATGGGCATAAATAATGGCTGTGTGTAAGTTTTAATGTTTGGTGATGTGAAACCTTTCCGTAAAAAAGGAAAAGGAAATATCTGTATGTATGGTGGGATTATGGTCTATTGTACTTTCACCGGATAGACGACTGCTTTTGTGGGGTAATTGTCATTTTACGGGAGACCATAACCATTACATTCAACTAAAGCACTGTATGTTGTGATTAGTGTGAACCTAATTATTTTAACCCTTTTCAGCTGGTCATGTGGGGTGTTTCGGATTTGCAGTGAAATCGCCGCATGTTTTGTGGACAGTTTGTTGTGCTATTAATCAGATAGTAGTAATCGAGAAGCGGGAAATATGTAAAACATTTTATTCAAGAAAATATCTGACAGCTGCAGACGGGAAAGCACATAAATTATCAGAAAATAAGTTCTATAATATGCAGGACATTTGCAAAAATGGAATGATTTATTGCTGCCAGTGGGCTTACAAACTTACACAGCTATTTGTCTTCACCACCACCGCCAACAAGCCAGTGAAAATTTAGAATTTAGCGTCGTCAACCAAAGTTGGGCTCTGCAAGTAATCCTCCTTTGCACTTTATTGTGTATTCAGTAGCTGTTATTTTACAGCTTCTCGTTGGTCAAAACCCGCGATTGGAGAACTACTGGACACTCTTTCCCCCGGATAGCCTCCGCTCTTCTTCTTTGTTGGGGATGCTGAAGGAACTTGAGAAATATTTCGGATATGACTAAACTGTATAACAGCCAACTTACATGAAATCTTTTTTTCAAAATATTCACGCCTTTCCTATTCGTGAAATTGTAGACATGTACGCAACTTATATTATTCAGTCGTCCACAGGATAGAATCCACGAATCTTAAAATATGTATGAAACTGAAAGCTAGAGTCTGCAGCAAAATCGGGAGGAAAATGCTGATTTTTATGCTGTATCAGTGGAAAAGAAACCAATAATGTTGAAGCAGGAAATAGGACCATTTACAACACTCATATATTATCTACATGACAAGCGGATTTGTTGGCGTCTCTTGCTCCGTGGAATATTATTATATTTTTGAAAAAATCGCAACATTAGTCAGCAGAGCTACACATGCTACACGTTTGGTATCTTTAGAGTATAGACATCAAATTGTCAGAGGAATGTAAATGGTCAGCCATATAGTTGGCTTCAAGCAAACAGTAGTGGAACATTTTATTATTTAGGCATGTTGTATTATCTCTGGGTGTAGATTATCTACGGGATGAAGTTTTTACAAGATTAATGTTTGTTCAACAACATGTTTAGGTAGGATATCAGGAATCAGGATATGCTTTTCACTGTAAAAATGCAAAAATTGGCACGTACCAATGAAAACGTACTGTTGTGGTAGCTCTTCATGCTGTTCTTGTATGGACTTTGCTATTGCTACATTATTCAGAAGGAAACATCCGAACTTCAACATGACAGATGTACGTGTTCGTGTTTAATACGATTTATTGCCAAATGTACAATAAATAAATACTACTCTGTGCACATAGTATATGTTGCCCATTGACCAAAGTATACTAGGTACACATGTATACGTAAAATATAAATATGTACTTACCATTGATTGATTGATTGATTGCCTTTATTTACGTGTTAATCTGTTTCAGTCATTACAATGTCTGTTCTTCCAACAATAACACGGAGAAGTATATATATTTGTAGAACGTTTTACACTGAGAACAATGATGTCAATTACGATTTTTTTTGATGAGTATTGCCCATTTAATTTGTAAAAAACAAATATTAGGTACGAGCACACTTAGAAAACACGTCCGCCTGCTAGCTGCAAAGATTTCTTTTACCATACTCCTAACTGCTCTATCAACTGACAGCCCATCTAACTACTTGGAAAACATGTTATTGTTTGAAATGTTGGATATTGCTTTATTATATCAATACCGAATTATTACCTTGTCTGGAATTGACGAATACTCGAATTACACACCTATCTTATCCGTCAAGACCTAATTCTGTAATAAAAATAATACTTGTTCTGCTGGAATTCAATGGCTGTGCTTTTAATAATTTGTTTTGTTGGAAGTCGGAGCAATGACAATAACATCATATATTTATTAATAAATGTAGTTTTACTCTTGTTATTGAAGCGATTCTGCACATTTCGATTTTCCCAGATGTGTATTACAATACTAATTCTGTTCTTGTTTGATACATGATACATCCTATCAAAAGTGAAACTAATGGATGGAGCGTGATGATCAAGTGATGATCGGAACGAGCAAAAGTGCTCTTTTGTTGTTTCGACAAATACAAATTGATTGCGAGCATTATGCGAGTACACATCTTAATAATTACATTTGGGAGAAGAGAGAAAAAACAATAAATTGGGTATCAGCTCCTTCTCACCCACCCTTCCCAACAAGATATCTAGATGATTTAATGTCTCTAATGACGTAGCACATTCCGTTTTGCTGTGCTGAAGGGAAACAATTTCTAGTGAAGAAGGTAGTAGTAGTAGGTAGACACGTAATTATTAATGCCAAGGTCTGGTGCGTTTTTCGATGATACTGATTAATAGTAACATCTTTTATTATATCCACTTATTTTGGTAAAGCAAGGAACTCAAAGGAAGGGCAAAAAAGCGGTTGTTGTTGTAGCAAGATAAATGATACCCAATAAAAGTAGATGTCACAATTTCCCTTGCCATTGTTCCATGCAGCAATTATTATTGAATGTGTAAGCTGTATATAATCGTGAGGCTTTCTCAAGTGACGCTGCTGCT
>JAHZNB010003010.1:0-13142 GCA_027744295.1 Callyntrura guangdongensis | reverse complement strand
AAAAGAGGTTGGACGAAAACGTGTACTAGAAAATAAAAAGGTAGCGCAATTTGCTGGCGAGAAGTTAGAAGACACCGATGAAGTAGGATGCTTATAACAATCACAATGATGATCATCATCGTTGTCGTCGTCGTCAAATCCTTGTAACTTTACACACCATCATCTTGTTAAAACAGAATTCTCCATAAACTCGTCGAGAAGGATCGTTAGATCGTTTATATATTATATGTTTGTCTATGTTTACATGAACGATCGCCAAAAGTCAAACCCCGTAACTTTTGTATCTTTGCAGTGGAGTTTATTGCCACACATTTTTTAATTGATATGACTTTACAACCTTAAAGTTTCTTAGAGGGGCATGTGCAAGAAATTGCAGCCATAATTGTCACGGTATATGTAAATGCTTGGTTTTGCTATTACGATTTGACCTGTTAATCCTGGAACTCGTCCGAGTCATGCCTATACTTTTAAATAGTTTTCCTTCAATAATGAAAATCTTTGTAATTTCCAAAGACTCTGGTGACGGGTGGACGAAAGATTCCGACAGACAACAAGACCAAACTGATAAAGGAAGTAACGGTCGTTAATAATGTATAGATAAGTGCCTATATGTAATAGTAAGTAGGTATGTATGTTTGTTTTTGTTGCCTGTGAGTAAAGCTATAGTTCAAATAACTTCTCTGTCTCTGTCTCTCTCTCTCTCTTCCTTTTTAAAACATTCTCTTGTCACATCTCCTGTAATATAGTCATCATTTCTGCCTACCTTGTGTACAACAACGACGGCGGCACATCATCTGAATAATATTAATAACAAGGCAGACCTCTAGAGCTGCTACTCAAAAAAGGCCAGCCAGTGAAAAATATCATTTCCCCACCAATTGCTCAGCAAGTTCAGAAAAACCCAAGGGAAGAGACGAGAGGAGTTTCATTTTTTATACATCCTCTCATGCAGATGTGGTCATTCATTTTGTTACCTTTTTTGATGCTCGTTTAGTTAGATGACGGCGCATCGCTGTGCACACACATCACAACACACGAATTTTCTACTTTGTTTTCTTTTTTAACGTGTGAAGCACCAGGGCCTGAAATGGATTTTCTAGCACCACCACCGCAAAAATGTATCTCTCACTACGTGTTTTTTTGGACTTACAGTCAAGTAAGTCAACAGTACGTTCCACTCCACCAAGTGAACTTTATTGTTATTTTATTATATACGGATATGGATTGTGGTAGACGCTCAAGTACTTATTTTCGTTGTTGATCTTTGTCTCATTAATTTTCTACCTCCACCGCTTCATTGTACAAAAAAATCACTCTTGGTAGGACAGGGTTGTATTTGTACACGACGACACGGCATGTTTTATACTTGGCGGAGGTGAGAGCTTGCAGTCGTCCTCCTGCTGTAGAGTAATAAGCAATTCCAAGTTTTTTGTGTGTTCTGTTTGTACCCCTCAGCCATTCATTTTACCTACCTACCTTTTTCATTGTGTGTGGTGATGCGGTGAAGATCAGTGAAATTCTTTATGTAACAATTTATTCTTTGTCATGAAGAAAAAAGGAAGGGAACAGAAATTAGGAAGGAATAAAGATATTTTGAGGTACCTGTCTCACACCAACGCCATGTGTAGGTGTCGATGCTTCAAGCTGCATGATTGTCATTGTGTTTAAACAAAAAATTCCAAAGTGGGCAACCATTACATAAAAAAGAAAAATGATAAAGATAAAAAAATGATATATGTACTCTCTTCCGGATCTTTCTTGTTTCTCTCCTGTATGTGGGAGGCGATTTCCTGAATGAAATAATATGCCACTTGGAATTGTAAATGAAGATGTAATAAATTTTCGAAAAGACTGAGACAAAGAAAAATTATGTGTGTGGATGTTGTCTGCGTACATCACTTGTACAGATTTACTGCGAGATCATTTCACAAAACGACATGACATCGCCACAAGACTAATGCAGCCAGACGGCCAGAAAATGAGAGAGAGAGGGAATTATTATTAAACAAGGATGTACTTACGATGTTGACAAACAACTGAAAGGTGATACTATTTGTTTGCGCGGAGTGAGCTCTAGCCAAATCCTCCAGCAACTGTAATTTTCCTGGCTCAACGGCCAACTTGAATTCCTTTGATCTCAAAGCCACAAGGAAATCAGCCCAAGTGATCTCTCCAAATCCTTCGCGATCAAACTTATCAAATAACACTCGCCACTTGTCTTGGAACACGAGAAGTGTATTATTAGCACTCTCCACACCACTACCAGCACTACCTCCATCAGCACTTACTAGACTTATTCTATTGACACTGCCGTCGTAGTAGCTGGACAGCACATTATTACCACCAATTATGGAAGTAGGACGTGCCAGAGGTGCTTGTAGGGGGACACCAGTGGTAGTAATAATCTTAGCAGTGTGCTCATTTCCGTTACACTTTCCACACTCCCTGACAGGCTTGATGACAGAGGCGGCTCCCGTGTTACTGCTACTGCTGGTGGCTAAGGTTGTTCTCGTTGTGATATTATTGCTAATAGTACTACTCATGGAACAAACGGTCCTTGTAAACTCATTTGCCAACGCCACTACATTTTCGTTATTGACTTGCTCCACTCCTTTACATTTCCCCAGAGGCGGGTGGAATTGCTGATGCTGCTGAGAGTCAAAATGTGGCCGCGAAATTTGGCCAAGAGCCGCAACATTCTCTTGGTTTGCAACGGCCCTTGTCCACCGCAGCGTGTTGTACGAGTAGGGAACAACTGGAGAAGGCGAGAACAAGGCCAAAGGCTTGATTTCCAAGAAGGAGGTCGGATTATGATTCTCTTCCACTGAATTACTAATATTTGCTGTAGTAATATTTTCCTTACTACTTTTTCCTTTTGCATTATCATTTCCTTCCAGATCGTTATCCTCACCTTCACCGATGCTACCAGCAGTGGTAGACGATGGTGAGGACGTGATTGAACTGGCTTCATCCTCTGTTGCCGGTTCGTTGTTGCAATCTCCAACAATGGTGGTAGAAGCCACGGCCGGGGCACCCATTCCATTTATGTTATTATTATGAGTTGCCAGAATTATCTCAGCCTCGGCATTATTCGCATCTCATTTCTTTTGTTTATTACCAAAGAGCTAGTACAAGGGCTACTACTACTGGTCTGCTGACCTTTTTCATTAATATTATCTATACAACCAGGGCATTGTTCCAGAGCTATTTCTGTTGTTGTTGTTGTGGCGTATCTTGTTGCGTTTATTTCGGAAAGGCTTGCTTTATTGCCTGTGCTCAACTGACTTGTTGGACTGGGGAAAGTCATTGGGGTATTTTTGTTTCTTTGTAAAGAATACTGCTTTCCGTTTTGTTCCGTTTCAGTATCAGCCGCGTCGTTTTTATGGCTCTCTAAATTATCGTCAGCATCTTCATTTCCTTGATGAAAATTAATGTTCACGGTAACAATTTGCAGAGAATCATTTTCACTTGACTGATGTTTCCCATTTTCGATAGAAAAGGGATTAGACGAAGAGCATGTCGCAGAGGAAGATTGAACACTGTGGTTGTAGTCGTCATTATTAGTTCTACTGTAATTACCGCATGCCGATGTCCCATTAGTGGTTCTTTTCCAGGATGAAGACGACAAGGGGGAAAGAGACAAATTAGTTTCCTTCTTCAGACTGACCACGCCACTATTTTGATTTACTGCTTTACTTTCACTCGGAACAGTGTTTCCGTTCTTATTAACTGAAAATGGGCTAGAAGGAAGTGGTGGGGAGGTACGGAGCATTGTCTTTACATGCTTGTCTGGCAAGGACAAGGATGACGAGCCTTGATTCAAGGAAAGTACTTTGGTACGGGATGAACTAGGAGTGGAATCTGTGGATATTTTTTCTTCTGAATCTTTAAAACTACTGTGGCTATGCTCAATGCCATTACTGGAGCCCTCTGTTGAGGTACGAGGGGAAATGCTAACAAGAAGTGGATGGTGATGTTGAAGACTACGGGCAGAAATGAGTTGAGGTTGGGACTTGTCTTTATCTCGACGGTCGCTAATCTGTTGGCCATTTTCCCGGTGGTCTTTGTTTCCAGCCAGTGTAAGGCCTTGGATATCAAGCAAGTAACGGAAGAAATCCCACCGCATTTTTATTCCGTTTTTATCTGGAACTAGGAAATGTGATTTACGAATCTAGAATATTAATACAAAACATTACACAAAAAAATAACATCAACGGAATCAAGGCATTACTTGTAGAGCATTCTTCATACAAATGCGAAAATTCAATTATGTTATTTAGAATCCTAATTTAATTAAAATGCACTACATGTTTTTATATATTCATTTTTATAATTTAAGGTGATATGTATGCTTATAAGTTGATGTTTACGGTAAATACAAGTAAACATATCATAATTTACGCAATCCTATTTTATGAAGTTTTAAATCAAGGCTAAAAAATTTAACGACCTTAATGAGACAATAGGTTCAATTATATACCATGGGACAGGCCCCCGTTAATATGTATCGTGTTGTAATCTTGAGTAATTAACTAACATCTGAATCATGCCATCAAGATTACATTGAATGATCTTGCGTTAAAAGACTTCTAAAAATGCGAGCTGGCAAGCTTGCAAAGTGTGTGAGAAAAGAGTAGTGGATATAAATAATAATTTGTAAAATAAAATGTGTAAAGTTTTGACTTGTCTGGTTTTCAAACTTTTGATGTCATTAATGATCCCTTCTTCTGTTCGTGGAAAAGGTGTTAACAATGATAATATTCACGCTAATACTAAAGGCTGGCTTCGTGTTTGTCATCCCAATTCGAAGACTTTAAACCACTACGAAGTTGAAGCAGAGACCTGTCCACATGGAACATGGCTATCGGAAAGTTTGCCAAATGGGTGTATTTGTCTGAATGGAATGTACGATTTTAATGAGAAAAATAATAAACAAAAATTTTGAATCCTACAAAATGGTCAGATAAATATTTTTGTTTATTGACAGGTGGGCGATCAGTCAAGGTTGGTGCGATGAAGACTATTATGTGGCTTATGGGAAAGGCGATTGTTTCAACTTGGAATTTCCGGTGAGTATAATCTTATTTGATGTAATGAGGATGAAAAAACAGAATATTTTACAAGATATTAGTAAGTTTATTGATAACGGAACATTTCTTCATACTTCCTGATTTGAACATTCGTGGCCATACACTTTAGCGCATAAGTTCCTTATAGTTTGATATTATTATTATTTATTATTATTATTATTATATTTTTTATTATTTTATTATATTAATATATATATTATCTGTACTATTGATGTACAGATATTAGTATGTATGTATTATTGATAGCATTCTGATTCGACCATTTATTTCGTTAAAAGGTTAAAAAACTGACCTTCCTTGGCAATGCTCACAATGCTTTTGAGCCCACTAATTTTGTCACCAAAGAAAACGGCCATGTTTTTCAAAGTATCTCTAATGAATTCGTCATGCCGTATGAATTTTCCCGCAACACTAATTCTACAATACTGAGATTGCAACCAAGCCCAGATTCTAGCATTATTTTGGAAATGAAGGCAGAACAAGTATGGCAGGAGGAACTACTGGGAATGGATATTGTGGGCAATGACATTACTTTAAATGTATTACCCCCCTTGTGCCTGAAACCCGATTTCCAACATAAATGGGAGGAGAATGCTTTAATGATTTACAAAATACAAAAAAGTGTTAGCTACATAAAATTAGGAAAACAGTGTCCCAAGCAATCTCATCCCGCCAACAAGATGGGAATGAGTGCCCGTGAAGAGGAAGTGACCAAATTAAAAATTTTCCCTGGACAGGCTATCCACGTCAAAAGTAAGGTACTTTAGAAAAAAATATGTGATCATTTTTAATAATTTTTGTACTGATATTTGCAGGCGGTAAAATAATTCACGCCACCAAAAATTGCACCTCAAGCTGTCATTCACACAGCCCTGGAACACCGCCTCCAATCCGCCACAAACGACAAGCTTTAGATGTGTCCCAATTAGACAGAGATTTCACCATAGCGGAAAGAAATGAAATCGTACGAACATCCAACCTTCGTGTTGTCAAGCAAGAATTAAGTTTCCTCTTGCATGGAAAGCGTCCACCATTCCTCGGCACGTTAAATTGGAAACTAGCAAGGAAAGTAAAGAATGTGTTTGTCAAGGCATGTCCTAACAAGGAGACTCCCAAGTTTTTGGTGAACGCTATGATGCGTCTATTTAGAATGTTTTATCTCAATTCCAAGGATTTTTATCCAAATGGCCACATGTTACAGGAAAAGGCACAGATAGAACGAATGATGCACACCTTGGATTTGTGTATGAACGATGCTTCGGAGTTCAAATTTCAGTACAACTTAACCAAAGTGGAGCCGCCAACTTGTCGTTATGTTTGTCAAGCACAGTTTTACATTAGCTACAGATTAGTAACGAGCGCAATCGTAATTAAATATCTCTTAATAGATTACTAATCAGCATAATTTAATTTTTTCAGGAAAATGACACTGACACTAACACAACTTCAAAGTATTGTAAATGTAAAGAAGTTGTAAGTCACAAAAGTAACAAAAAATAGTCATAGGAAGATATTGTGACGACATAATGTTATAAAAACCTGCGGTTATTTGTTTCCAGCTTGGATTTGTTAATGTCTCCTACGCACTAAACATGACAGCTCCAGTTTCCAGCTATATTGTGCCGTCAACAGAATTAAAATTGAGTGAAGACCTAGCATTTCTCTTACCAGGAAATGATAGCTTGAGTGGGATTGTTCACGATTTTCCAACAGAGACTTTATGGAAGTTGATAAGTTTTGCTCATTTCTTTTGTGCTAAACATTTTCAATATAATCCTGGTGATTTTAGCGCTCTTATGACAAGATTGGAAGAATTATTTAATGAGGATATTATCTACCGATGGTAACGCTTGAAAAAATATGATTTAAACAGTAATTATTATGTTTCATTTGTATTTATCTGTCATATTTTATATGTGGTTGCTTCCCTCTTACTAGGACTAATCCTGGAACGGCATCGTATACAGTTTGGCAGTACTTATACAGTGCTTTTGACCTGAAGAAATTCGCAAAGGCGGTAGATGCTTGTGTGGGAGTTGCAAAGTATGTGTCCGCATACCCAGAGTGGTTAAACAGACCAACACTGGATATTAAAAGGTACTCGAGGAATGGTAGTAGTTGTCAGTGTTTAAATGGTAAGTTTCATTAAACATTTTTCTTAAAATTTGTTACAGAAGAAGAAAAAGGTCTTTGGACAATGCAAAACTTTGGAAGGGTACAGCGTACTGTCTAGATGACCCGTGGGATCCCGTAAATAAATTAGGAATTGCTGTCGGCGATAAATGCGTTGATTTAAACAGATACTGACGTGGTCTTTATTGTTTCGTGCTTGCTAAATTTACAATGAAATAAATTTGAATATTTGTGGTCAACTTTTATTTTATTTCATCCCAATATCCAGTTCAATCTAAAGGGAAATTTTATCATACCGAGGAAATTCATCTGGGTCCCACCTCATTTCTCCCTCCAGCTCCCCTGATGTTAGCAATTTAAAAAATGAAAGTTAGTACGCGTTGGTTTGTAATACAAAAAACAAAAGGATAAAGTAACTTGTTGGAAACCCCTATGATGTGAGTGTGATCCATACTATTTGTTGCCATTATATTGTGCAATGCAAACGCCACACAGAATGTATAAGTGTTTTAGAAGAAACATGGAGCGTTGTCCATGCATTAGAGCATTTTATAGTTTAGTTATAGCCCTCGATCTAAAATTATTTGCGATTGAGTACACACTGTCTGTCACGAGTCCAGTTTAAAAGTCCTTTATCATCTTAAACGTGACGCACAATTTTCCAAACACCTGCACCCATGAAAACTTTGAATTTTAATGAAGACAGAAACTAAACGGAGGGACTAAACCGTTTCTCTTCTCTTCTAAACCTTAAGAAATCTGTATTGTATGCCAAAGAAAGACTTTTATCTTTAGAACATGAATGTGTTTCTCTTGTCAATACTCGTAGTTGTGGCGAAATAATGTAATGACATATTATCATGAAAAGAGGAAAAAAAGATGGAAATTCATGTGGGAAATCGTGTCTTTGTCAGTGAGGATGAGTGAACAGAAAAAATGAAAATTTTAAACAGCAAAAGAATGACTGTCTTAGACAATGTCATTTTAAGTTAGTACGACAATGATGCAATATGCTACTTCCCAGCAAAATGCACGCTTTTGGTGTGCTACTACATTACATGTCACGCCATGAGACCGACCGGCAAAACTCTAAAAAATTCTTCGCTGTGTGCATGTTCCCTGTTTGTAATGTGAAGGAAAATGAAAAGAGAAAGAATGAGACTAACATCATTTTCCGTTGTTACAAACAAACACCATGCCAAACTGATGGATCACGTTCACTCCGCTCGAGACACACTGCGTACATTTCGGATCTATGAAAGAGTCGCATACACATATCCACTACTCACCACCATTACCACCTACACATACTATCTATGATATGCTTGAGTGCACATCATCAAGATGTAACATTGTCATTTTCAACAGGGAATAGCACTTTGCAATAAAATTAAATTTATTATTACTTACTTACCTTACTTTTTGAAAGAAGATGGACTACTGTTTACCGGGAGATGTCACGCGAGCTTTTCAATTTTTATAAAAGTATGTGTAGTGGCACAAGAAGTCCTATATACTATTCTTGTGTTGGAAAATGTTTCCAACAAATTCAAAGCCTAACGTAGTGCACACATGTCATTCTCAACCGTGAAATAAACGCATAATACGCATCCGTACTGGTGTAACACCAGCTCTTATCGACACTTGGAAATTAGTACTGTTTCTGAGAACTTTTTTCTATATCATCACGCCACGAAACACACTTGACAACATCTGAGCTGACAGACTGCAGAGAAACGACACGAATAATGGTTCGTTCATGGTTAAAAGTCATTGTCAGTTGTTGGCTTGTCTGCTTGCGACTGCTTTCCTTATAATTTTTACCGGTCTACAAGAACACTTACAAACTTCCCACTTCCCGCACCAACTCTTTTCACAAACTGAGTACGACTTTGTGTCTGGAAGCCGGAATATGGCCATAGCCCATCCTGTCATCTGCGCGACTGTATTGTATACCGGTGAGGAAAATCCCGTTTCCAAAAGCGCGTAAAGTAAATGTTGTTGCGTGTGCTCTTTCATAAAGAACAATAAAATATCCCATGGATCATCATCATCTCGTCATCATGGATGAATATGACGAGGGAAATGATTCCCGGATCACTTCCTGCATTGTAATAGGAAGGATACATAAGAAAAAGTTCATCGTTCACCCCTCGTTTTCTTAACTACCAACACGGTGCCATCGTCGTTCGTTGCACGATGGACGGTATATGGGTGGGAGAAACCATCCTGGATCCTTGCCGTGGTATTTCCATGAAACACATTAAACAAACTACCACTTTTATTTTGTTCTCTTCCAAATGTATAATATAGCGCGTGGCAAAATTCTTCTGGCATTACTTTGCTGTATAAATTCTCGCGTACAACTGTGTGCGTATAATGTATGTAAGCGAATGCAATAATAAATGTCGAGGGAGATCTCGGAAAGAAATCGTATACAGTTGGAATGGCTTCATTACATGGGGTTACATTCTTTCCGAAGGCAAGTCAGTTGGGGTATTTGCTATGTTTTATTTCTTACGCATTGAACAACCACTTTTGCAGTGTCTCATTCATTCATTCCCTTGGTCGTTCTCGGCACCACTTTCATGAATTCGACAAACAAGATCGTGTAAGTACTTTTTTCCCTCTCGATCCTGTTTTTCATTCACATTCCATCCAGAAAAGCCAGCAAATGTAGTTGCTTTTTTTGGCGTCCCCTGGAGATGCAAGAAGAATGAGAATATAACAAGAATGAAAGATATGGAGTGCATGTACACCNGCAAATGTAGTTGCTTTTTTTGGCGTCCCCTGGAGATGCAAGAAGAATGAGAATATAACAAGAATGAAAGATATGGAGTGCATGTACACCCTCTCACCCCGTAAAAACTTTCCCCATTTCAGAAATCAACACAGGAAGAAGAGGAGAAGCTTCCTCCGCATCATTATGGAAAATGTCATGTACAAAATAAAATCGGAAGCTTCTTCCTCTTTCGTAGCAGCTATGAATGCGTGCAAGTGTCTAAGCCGAGGCATAATAACATTCGTTTGTTGTATTGCGTACTGTAAGAAGCAGTTTTACGCACACACTTAGAAAGCAGGAAGATATCGGGAGAGTAAGTGGAAGCACTTACTTTTGTTGTAAAAGCGGCTGGCTGTTCATTGCAACATCTATGACGCATAGGATGATGATGCAGAGGAAAAACAACCCTCAAAAAAATCCTCACGGCGGCATCAACATGACTGACATTATTATGACTACTACCACACTACCACCACCAACGCAAAACATTTTGTTTTGGGGAGTTTTACAAGGGTGGCTTTTTGAATGCGGATGTAAGCCCTGGAATGAATCATAAATATAAACGAATATACCCAAAAATGTACAGACGATAGAGAAGAGAGACGTTCCTTCTGGCTTTCTTCCAAAAGTTTTAGAGATATCAGCTGCAGGCAAAAGATATACATATATTGTGGAGCTTTGGAGGGGTAACGAGAGAAGTTACAGGAAGAGCGATGGGATACGGGATGATGATAAGAGATATGCAGAACAACCCTCCCGTATCTAAGCAGGTTTATTTCAATATTACATTTTACAAGTCAAAGGATGCTGTACCGGTGATCGGATGGTAGGGTGAGGTATGAAGATCGGAAGGTTGGCTTACTACTCTATTTGAATGTCACAATGATGGAAGTAATGGTCAAAAGAAATGCACTGTGTATAAATAGAAGATAATGTTGTAAAACTTTAAACAACTATGGAAAAGGCAATGCGTATTGATTTTAAGCACCACGAGGGCACAATGAATAAACTATAAATTTAACAGTGTGCGTCTGCACGGAATTACAGTCATTTAATAATAGATATTATTATTATTATATATTCACAAAGACAGATTCAACATTCAACATGATGATGACGACGACAAAGATTATGACGATAAGACTGCACAAATCGATGCCTTTGTACATATGTACATATTTATGTTAGTTTTTACAATCAAAGTGTGCATATATATACAACTTTGTCATATTTATTACCTACCTATTAGGTTAACTAATAACTATATTTAAAACTCTTTCATCTTTATCATCAAACCAAGTATATGTGCACCGTGCACCACGTCAGCAATGGTAAACGAGTTTATGGGAAGAGACTCAAGAGTTTTGTTTCAACTGAAAATGAGCTAAAATCGTCATCAACTGATCAATATAAACGTTAAGCTGGTTGCAAATCTTAAGTGTTTTCAGAGTCCAAGTAATACGTTCATTAGTACCAGTAAGAGCAGCTAATTTCACTTCAAGGTTACTTTCAGAAGGAATTGATGTTTTTCAACGTTCGTTCATGCCAAAGCATGTACGTTACATAGGTACTACCTCTGTGCATTGGTATTGGTACATTATCTATACGTCTACATATACCTACCTATATAGTGGTTCCTTTGTTATACGTTATTAACCTCGGATCAAAGTTAGTTGCTCATTTTTTCTCAGACAAACTTTCGCTGTTTTTGCCAGAAGCCATGTTGATGCTTGCAAATGATTATGATCATCTCTTGGCAAAAAAGTAGTTTCTGCAACCGATTTGATAATGTATGCAGATGGTGTGCCCATACAGTTATTTAAGATGTCAACTCGGCATATCATTTTCTCTCATCCACGTAAACAAGTCTACTAAATCTACTAACCAACAACAACAAGAATCGAAAGTGACGTCGACAACAATACATACTTTTTTCAGGTTCTCTTCGAAGCTACTCTACTCTCAACAATTCTTAAGTTGTTCGTTTGTTAGATTAGTTCAATGCTACACGATAGCAGACGACCCCTGGTCGTGTGCTGTTAGGAAACGTGTTTCAACATATTGTTACTGTTACCTACATTATAATATGCGCATTGCGTTTGCGTACACCTAGGTAGGTATTCTATTTTCGATTGGGTTAATAGCACCAGTTATACGGTTATTGACTGCTGGGACCAACTACATGTTGTGAGGACCAAAGAAAGTTTGGACTTTTATCGAGCTTTATTTTTGCGACTGTTTGTATACTGGTAAGGACCTACAGAATTTTTTCTCCCATAATTGCTCTATTTTTTTTCTTTCCAAGCGTGAACACTCTTAGTGCCATCTTATTAGTTTTGGGTGGATATGCCGGCTCCATCAAGTATGTTCGCTGGGCAGCCGCTTCCGCTTAGTTCATCCCCAAACAGTAGAAGGGATACTTCTGGCATTCATCAAGGTTTATTCAATGGGAATGGATATGAAGGTGATAATGTCACCAGCTCAGGAAACACAACTCATAGAGCCAGTTCCAATTCCTCAGGGGCTACCGTTACAGTTGCAAGTTCTTCAGTAGCCAGGATGTACGACGAAATTTTTGTTTCAAAGGTAAATTAAACCTTATTTAAATAATTTAATTAATAGTTGAAAACGCTGACAATTTTCAATATACGGAATCGTTTGACAGCCTGTGAGTGAAGTAAAGACAATGCTATGGGAAATAAAAGATTTCTCCACTGTGTTTTCTGATCGAGTTGAAAGAGCTATGAATTTCGAGTTTGAAGTGGGAAGGCTGGGATCAATGGAAAGGCATTTGCCACGTCGCTCACGTTGGAAAATGATGCTGGATGTGGAAGAAGTGGGTTCTTTACGTATTCCTGCCATACGTGTGCTACAACTCTCACCGGAAAATAAGACTATATTTTTTCAACTTAACGTTTGCATTTTGGAAAGAAAAGATACGGCTGGAGTAAATTCGGATGTAGAGACTGAATTCCAAAGTAAGCTTGTTGATCATCATCACATATTTATCGTACTCGATAGTACTCATTGAGAAAAAGAAAAATACTATAACCGACATAAAAGGTTTCTATCAATGTACCGTACTAATTACAATATTTGAGCATCATCAATAAAAGCATTCATCTCTACACAATTTG
>JAHZNB010003009.1:0-11748 GCA_027744295.1 Callyntrura guangdongensis | reverse complement strand
GGAGAGCAGAGCAGCAGAAAAAAAGGAAAATAGTAATAATGGCAGTATGTAGTAGTAAACGAGTGAAATAAGTGGAGAGAGCTCGAGCACGATAGAGGAAGTGTAGAATATAAGCAGTTGAGTGAGCACGAAAGAGAGAGAGAGAGAGAAAGAATGAAATTCATGGCTGATTTTATGACTCGACATTATTTACAGGTGAAAACCACAGGAACAGCGCTTTTCTTGTCAAAAAATGTATTGTAAGGCCAATGAGTAGTGTAATAGAAGTGGTGGTGATAGCAAGAGAGAAATAGAGAGAGAGAGAGAGAAAGATGCTCTTGTGGAGGGAAGGAGAATGGTAGGGACAGGGAGTAGTGTGCGGCGCTATCGGCAACACTACTTCTGGAGAAATGTGGTTGATCATTTATCAAGTTTATCGTTCACAGTGCTCGATTGCATTCCGAATCTCGTATTATATAATGATAAAAATAATAATAATACTAGTACTACGACGCGTTACGTTGTTACGATCCAGTAATAAATACGCTATCATCATTTCATTCCACCGCACTCCTACCACCAACACCACCGCACACACAGCTATCACAAAATAGGGGATATTTTCTTTTTGCCGAGCAATTTTTATGGGACTCCACCTATTAAAGGAAATTCCTCAATGGTGAGTAGTCATCAAGAACGATAGAAGATGGCTAACACCAAAAGGAATAGTAATTGAAACGGAATGACGTGGCGGAAATGGCAAGATTTAAGGCTTAATTTGTTGTCCATCTTGGTATTTAGGTAAATAAATCTCAAATCTAGCTAAAGGATTGTTCTCAGAGAGAAATTGACTAGTCGTTACTTAAAATTTCCAATCCCTTCCAAATCGATACGAGGTTTGTGTGTGCAGATGGATGGGCTAACAGACAAACAAACCTGTTCTTATAAAGTTTCTTTCCCTACTTTGGGTTGAGCACTTGGTTTCGTTTACATTATTATTTTATTACACTACTTACATGCATAAAATAGTAATGGGAACATTGAATTGGTTACACAATAGAAATACACAAAAAACTACACAGCAAACTGCAAATTTTTGTATCAAATCGCCTTTTTGTAACGACGCTGTTCAACCTTATTCTTACATACTTCGTGTCTATTTATGTACAATACCGATACGTAATTTCTACTATCATTGCCAGTAAAAATTTGCTCTATTTAAACCACACATACCGAAGGCGGTGTAGCAGTTAAAGAACAAGCCGTAAAATTGTGTCCTGTAATAGGCTAGTAATATCACCCATGAATTTGCTGTAAATAATAGATCACCTCCCATATATCTCCCTTCGTTCTGCTGCTGCTTTGTAGCTTTCGCGCAGATAAATTGCGAATTGGTAGGATGACACTGTGACAATACCGGGGATGAATGTATGGACAGCGAAAATAAATGATTTACCTGGGGCCATAAAACGGTTCCCATTCTCCAGGGAGGAAGAGAAAGGAAAACCGAAAATTTGTCTGGTTAGCAGAGAGAGAGAAAGGGAGAGAGGACTAGAAATAGGGATGATGAGGAGGATGACCAAGATCCCAAGGAGTGTTGACCCACCGACCTATTGGAATTAAACCGGTGGCAATGTCAGAAAAAATAGTCACAGACACGCAAGCAGAAAGAAAGCAGTTCATTATCATTTTGGCATTACTTTAAGGAAAGGTAGAGGAAAACTTGATAAATTCTTATTTTCCACGAATCGATCGGTTACTTGCCACTTTGAAAAACAAACAAACAAAATCGTTGGTCTTTTCCGAGAAAAAAGGTGTGTGTGGGCGCGTATATTATCATGCAATGGACCAAGTTTTGTTGTTGTAACCAGAAGAATAAGAAGATAAAAAATGGACTTATCTTTTTCTTAAGCTTTTACTTTCTACTTTTCTTTTCTCCCCCCCCCCTCTCTCTCTCTCTCTCTCTCTTAAGAGTGTAACGAAGCATAAGAACCCAATCTCACTGGGTGATTCAGTCAGTCAAGTGTTTTAATTCTTGGAAGAAACTCGAAAAGTAAGCAGGGCAGTTTTTTAAGTATTACATGAATTGTGGTTGAATGTAAATGCAGGGAAGCTGAAAAGAAAAGTCTGTGTGAGTGTGTGTGTGTGCATGAGAGAAGGAGAGATGAAGAAGGGATATTTATACGACAAGATGAACAGTAGTAGCAGAAGTATAAAGAAAGGAAGGAAAAGTTGTGAATTTTCTAGGGTACGAACAGCTCCTGTTAAGAATTCCCAACTAGCTTTTCGTTTTCTTTTCTCAAGAGGAAGACTATCATGCGAAAAGTAAGAGGAACTCAAGAGGAGTATTTTTGTTGTGTCTTTTCTTTCTCTCTCTCCTCTCTCTATCTTGCCGTGTCTTTTTCGAAGTAAGTTTAGTAAGTAGGTAAACACCACTTTACTTTTTCCACTCTTCCCCCACTCTCTCTCTTCTCTCTCTCCGTTTAAAACCTTTTATCTTGCCAATTACTATACACTTGTGTGAATTTTCCAGTCAACAAACACTATATGTTCCATTCTTAAATATTTTTGGCTTAGAAAAAAATGGCAGAACTCGGGACACAAGATAGTGAAGGGCTCACAAAGGAAGGTAGACAAAATATACAGAATGGTCCTAGTCAATGTTCCCCGTGTTCCTTTTTCCATAGAGTTTTCCAGTAGAGTAGGCTTGGTAAAAGTGTCTTATAGGTTCATATTCCTAATTTGGGTTGTTCATTTTCTTAAATTTCATTTTTTGAATGTACACGCCATATTATCAGGGTTTCACTGTATACAAATTTTTTATTTCTTCTTTTGCACTGCCTTGAACCCATTCTTCTGGTTGCTCTTTTATCTCATGAAACCATCTCTTAAAAAGTAGCATTTTTATAAACAAGAGAACTTGTTGTACAACACTGACCTGCCTGCCAAATATGTACCGCATTTGTTTCGGAAACATGCGTTCTCTAGACATTTTAGTAGGAAAGGTAGCTGGGTGGCAACCAACTTACATATTATGTGTGTGTAAATTTTCCTACCAATTCCCATATATTTTTGAAGTTATTACGATCGAGAACCCTGTTGCAAGATAGAAAAAAGGTGGACGTTTTCTCTTCTCTTTTCCCGTTTTCTATTTTCAGACTATTGTTTCGTAACGCCAGTCGCCAGCCATTTCAGCTGTTCAGCTATAAAACTGTTTCATAGAGACATGGAAAATAAATAAATTAGTGCGTTTGATCCTGATCTTGTCAGAGTTTCCCTTTGGTTACCCGTAAAAATGTGCGATATCGTGGTAATACGTGCGCCATTTAGAAACTTGTTCTGCCTTGGCGCGTCCTTCAATAAATTTACCTTTTCCTAAAGCTTTGAAAATATAAAAAATAATAAACGACGCGCGTTTCTAACGAAACAGCTAACCAGGTCGACAGGGAAATGGGATAATCATTTTAGGGTCTCTGGTCTGCTCTGGTGGCATTTAGTGAAACATTTTATTTATACATCTACATAGGCAACCCGGTGATTGTATCAACATATTATTATCAAGTGCAAGGTATTCCTTACACACCCGGCCTTTGCATTTCCCGCGGCGTGTAGTCGTATTTTAAGACGTAATACGTTTTGAGACGGGTTTCCCCAATTTATTTTACAACGGAGAGAACAAACGATTACAGACGCACACGTATAACTCGCCGTTTTCCCCGCTGTACTCAAACAAGTTTACGCTACGAGGACACCAAATTGTCAGAACGTTTTCTTAACAGAATTTTTTCCCTTTTCCGGGAAAGCTGTTAAGTATCTGGTAGGAAAAACTTGGCATTGCCTGTTTCTTTTAAGCTTCTTTCTCGTTTCATTCAAGTAATCAGGTATATCGGCACGGTACGTTCCACACAGAATCGTTGCTGTGGTATAATATGTAGGTCGTTGTATTTCTTGTTACAAATGTGTTTTTCTTGTGATATGGTGATGTTGGCAGTATCCACACGACGACGATGACTACCACCATCTCATCTTTTAAGTCGTCGTCTTGGTCCGATTTCTCTCAGGGAAGAGAAAATGCACAATAATAATAAAATGCTTACTTAAAAAGTTGTTCCACTTGCCTGCTTGTCTAAACCTGTTAGGTAGAAGAAAAAGCAGACAGGAAGAAAAAAGGAGTACATCCCCTAATTCTTTTTCCTTCTTGATTGTCTTTAGTTCGTTCGCACACATACACACGCTACTGCTACTACTCCAAAGAGGAATGATCGACCCAAAGGCATTTACTTAAGAAAAAGTTTTCTTCCAGAAGAAGAGTACCAAGAAACAGCAGACCAAGGTAGGAAAAGAGGTCTAAAGAGAAACGAAATCAAGCAAGCGAAGAAAAATTTTACTTATGGAGAAGTCACCATAACGCCTGTTTCTGCAGCAGAAAGGCTGCTAAAATATGTGTGTAGTTGTAGTTACTGGGCCATGGACAAAAGGGTTCCTAGCCGAGAAGCGCTGCTTTTCGATTGGAAGGTTCCAATGGTGGAAGGAAAAGGCAGAAGGGAGTTGGGAAAAGGAAGACAAGGCGGTTAGTGGTGTGTCTAAAGGAGCATTTATAAGTTGTACATTACTAAATTCTACTTTCTTCTACCAAGTCGTGATGTTTTCTCAGTGGCCGAAGAGGAAGGTAAAGGATAGGTATGATCACAATGCGGGACAAGCTGTACAGGGTCATAATTTCTTTTATTTTTTGGAAGAAAAAGAGTTTCTTTTCCCTTCACTTGTTTTCCCCTACAGTGAACTTTACCCTGGTCTAGATTGGGAAAGACAGGAAAGATGTGTAGATCAGGTTTCGTTGTAATATAGGTATCGTGATTCGTGATTATCTCCTCCATCTCAGGGAGGAGTAATGATAAATACCTAACCAATAACGCAGTTTGACTCCTTTATGCGTCTCAAGGAACAAAAATGTAGGCTTTCTTTTCTTGTTGTCTTGTGGTAAAAACCTTTTGCAAGAATGTTTTTTTTTATATTTTGTTAGAAATGATCAGGAGTTGTGGAACGGAAATAAATTCTTTTATTTGTATAAATTGTGGATAAAAATTAAATAGTAGATTTGTAACAATGTGTCTAATTACCAAAATGTATATTCGACGACGCCTTGATTGCAGTGTTTAACTGTTACAATTTACTTTGCAATTTCCAAGTCCTCCTTTCCATGCATCCATGATGATGATGACTGAATGGGGATGACTGATGACCGAATATGATAGAATAAACTGGCTTAATCGCTGTATCGCTGAGACGCCGCTGACGCCGATGTCAGTTTTCAAGATGTTTAAATTGATAAAAACTTGAGATTTTGGCTATCAGTCAACCTGGTATCGCTACACAAAATTTGAGCTAATTTGTTTAAAGTTTAATTTTTGACCCCCCAAATGATCCCGCGGGGGTCAACCAAATTTGCTGAAATAATATCCCAGAGATGCCAATAGCCTAAGGTGTGCCAAATTTGAGCCAAATCAGCTGAAGCGTCTGGCCTTGTGGAGTGATGACGGACAGACGGACAGACAGACAAACTAATACGCTAATCTCAATACTCCAATGAATCTAGATTTCTTTGGTGAAATCTTATTATATATGGTTACCTACGGATGCAAAAAATATGCTGTGGTCATGTTATGTTTCCTGCGAAGGATCTGGATCAAGAATCCCAGTTGATTTAGTTGATGATATGATGAGGATATGATATGATATGATGATACGTGAGGTCCTGTTATTCCAGGAAAGTCTGTTTGTGCTGATGTTGATTGTAGTACTAAATAGTATGAAAGTACGAATTAAGTCATAGTACGTTATAGTAAGCAATAAGTTATGACGCGTTGATTTTTATAAACTAAATTTTACAGATTTTCGCGCCGGTCAAATATTACATTGAGTGAAGCATAAACTTGAGGTAAGGTTGGTACTTACCCGTATACCTGTCTGTGCGTAGTCCGCACTGTGCCGTTTGTTTGATTTTGTGATAACCAATGTGGGTGGTTGTACGTTACGTTGCCAAGTCAAGTTCAAGTCAACTCAGTATTTCTGGGACGTGTTCAATTGTGTCATTGTGTGTGCGTGAAGTTGTGTTCCACACTGAAACTGAGGAGGTCCTAACGTAACCAGTTTTGTTTCCTCGGACTTAGGAAAGGTGATTTTTTTACTTCTGGTGTACTTTCGTATGACAGGTCGATAAATTTAAACTTAGTTGCTCTTTGCTCAATTTTTCAGGTGATTCCTTCATTTCAACCTATATTTTTTCAATGTCTTCCACGAATCCTGCGTAGTCCGCATTGTGCCGTTTGTTTGATTTTGTGATAACCAATGTGGGTGGTTATGGTTATACGTTACGTTGCCAAGTCAAGTTCAAGTCAACTCAGTATTACTGGGACGTGTTCAATTGTGTGTGCGTGAAGTTGTGTTCCACACTGAAACTAAGGAGGTCCTAACGTAACCAGTTTCGTTTCCTCGGACTTAGGAAAGGTGATTTTTTTTACTTCTGGTGTACTTTCATATGACAGGTCGATAAATTTAAACTTAGTTGCTCTTTGCTCAATTTTTCAGGTGATTCCTTCATTTCAACCTATATTTTTTCAATGTCTTCCACGAATCCCCGTTCGGGTCGTAGGAATCCTGTGTTGGTTCCGGGAGTTCACCGTTTTGGCCGTTCCAAGATGTATCATAAACGGGGTATTAATTTCAAGCGAACATTGGAGACTGCAAAGAAGGTTTGTAAAATTGTAGATAAAGAACAAACATACATCGATAAAGTGGGTGATTGTGGGTGTTAAGGAAGCTGGCGGTAACTTTGCTGAAGGTTTAAAGAAACTGATAAAATATGGGATAAAGACTATGTACAAACATGACAAATGTTGAAACTATTGAAGTTACGATGATAAGTGTTCCTGACCCGCAATATTGAATGTAAAGTTACTTTTCATTTCATTTGAAGGTTGTCCTCAAAAAGCCCATGTACTTGGAGAAGATTGTGGGCGGCGCCCAAAATGGAGGAAAGCGTTTGGTCCAACTGAAAAAGTCCAGGCGCTATCATCCCACGACCGGTGCCAAAGTAAGGCGCATCGTCAACCGTAGTGAAATGACTCGGTCCCCTAAACTTCGTAGTTCGTTGTTAATGTACTTAAGGAAATCAATGTTTGCTGAAAAGTTTAGAAATAATGTTGGTGTCAAACGTGATGTTATCGCAGTTATGAATGTACTTATGGTTTTCATTTTAAGGACCCTTCAAACTTAACGGGGTTCCACTTCGTCGCGTAAATCAACAGTACGTTATTGCCACTTCTACTCGTATTGACGTTTCAAACGTCGTTGTTCGCGCTGGTGTTAACGACTTCTATTTCCGACGGGACAAGAAAGCACTTCGAAAACAACGCCAACAACAAGAAGGGAATATTTTCGCTGCGGATAAACCTGACTACTCGCCCAGTGATGTCAGGAAGAAGGACCAGGTATAAGATCTGTTAACTGTCAACATATATACGTTGATCAAGTTTAAAGGATTACTCAAATGAACTAATGAATTGTTGTCTTCCTTTTAGAATGAAATCGATAAACAGATTTTGAATGCGGTAAAGAACGTCGAGAAAAAGATGATGCTGAAGTACTTGGCATCTCCTTTCTCCTTGAGAAGTGGACAGTATCCACATAAAATGAAGTTTTGAGTCAAATTTAAATGTTTTAATTAACCTGTTCGTGTTTTTGACGGGCTTTGAAAATAAAATAAACAATTCAAACTTGACAGATGGAATAATTTGAGAGAAAGTAGCGATTGGTTAAATATTCTTATATTTTTTTTAAAATTTCATCTCATTTAAGTGTTTGCCATAAGCGGAGTTGTACTTGCAAATTATTTCTAGGCCTATTTTGAAAATTGCCGAAATTCTCGATTGACGTAATTGCATCCACATTTCCCATAAACATCAAGAATCTGTGGTATAAAATAGGGAAGTATCTCGGAACTTCATTTTCGGAAGCTCTTAAGTATGTAGGTAGGACGAAGCGCGAAGTACATTTGATAGCAAATAATGATGCGTGTTTTAGTGACCTATTGTACAAAAAAGAAGGGATCCGACTGTGATGGATGGAATCAGATTTGTGTATACCACGAATAACTTTTTACTCTGTTATGTTGAGCTGATGATACCGTGAAAAGGTGTTGTGTTCTGAAACCATCTACTTTTCTTTCTCTAGAATTGCTACTTTTGTCAGCAGCAAGCAGCTATAGAAATCGTAAGTTCTTATTCTTAAGTAACCCTGTATTTTCCTCCCTCTTTTTACACTCACTTTCCTATGAAATGGATCAAGGGATCATGTCATCCGCCTAGTCTTGATGGATAGACCTGTCAATGGAATGCTATTATCGGGATTTTTCACACTCGTAACAATACGTCTTTCAGTCAATAGAAAAAGCTAGAAAATTTTTCATAATCATTACGTAAGTAATTCAAATAATTCCTTTTTGGCCAAGTCCCTCTTCCTCTGTTTGATTTACTACCCTTAAAGTATGTATCACTACTTTCCAGCCACTAGGATAGACTCCCACCCAAAACTAGAACGCATTTACATATTCTCTGGAAAAAGTATATAACACGTAAACTTTAAGAAACGAAAAATTGACTACTATTTGTTTCCTTCTATTATTATATGGCCCCCTTTCTTTTGAAAATAATAATAAAAACCAGTGACAAACTGAACTTAAGCACAGTGCACACCAGTAAATTGCCTATGTTCTCATCTTGTCACCAGGAAATTAATCATGGTCCCCCCCACCACCTCACCGTCAAACAGGAGGAAGAATGGCTAAGACAGGCTTATAAAAAGCTATGTTGCTTTCTTCTAAAAATCTGCAGTTCCTTCCGTTTCTCTTTCACTCGTTCTTGAACACTACCACTCCTCATGTACATTTTGCTGTAAATATTTCTCAGTTTTTGTATATCACTTAATTTCCAAACTACTTTTTGGACGTGTCACTATCATTTCGAGAGAAACTAATCAGTTTCCGTTCTTGATTTAATATTAAATTGTTCACTTGTTCCTGCCAATAGAAACGCAATCGTCCCGAAACGGATAAATATAAATATATTAACATAATGCTCATATTCTACTATTGTAATGAAAATTTACAGAAAGTTGCCCAGTAAAAGTATCATTTACGTGTACATTAACGCAATCGTCCCGAAACGGATAAATATAAATATATTAACATAATGCTCATATTCTACTATTGTAATGAAAATTTACAGAAAGTTGCCCAGTAAAAGTATCATTTACGTGTAAATACATTCAAACGTTCAAACAGCACAAAAGAGAAAGAATCTAGTAGTGCATTTACCATTTCCCGTCTTCTACATATTACAACGACATTTTAGGAAACCGAAACTCTGCAGCATTTTTTTAGCTAAAAAAAGTTTTAAGGTTTTCCTCTTTCATTTTCAAAGTAAACGAAGGAGCACTTATTTCCCTTTGAGTTATGCCGTTATCGTCTTCAAGAAAATCTCCACAGAGCTGTTACGCACGTAAAATTATTGTTCATTTGTTTCAACAGAAAGAAAGAAAGCAAAGGGGAAAAACTCACAACGTTCTCTCTCTTTCTGTCCTTGATCATCTATCTCTCCAGCAGCATTTTCTCCGACAGACGAAAAGACTGTTGTGCCCGTCGTGAGTTTCCAGACAAGTGGCAACNAGTTTCCAGACAAGTGGCAACATCAGTTCTCTCTTTTTTGACAAGAATCATAATTAATAACTTATTTTTACATCTTCCCTTCATTCTCTTTTTTTTCTACTCGCACGTTCACGTACCAGTAGTAAGTACAGAGAGTCGTATGCTGTATATGTATTTCTCAGTAAAATTCCCAAATTTCTTCATTTTCTTCCCATTTCGTTCTGTTATGCATGAAAAGTTTTAAAGAAAAAAATAAAAGCGCATAGCCGTCGAGGGAGAACCAACTCGATTTAGATGTCGCTTTCCATCTCTGTTCTCTTCATTTCTCTCTCTCTCCTGGACGTTTCCAAGAAGAAACTATAAGTACTAATTAGAAGCCTAAAATCTCTCAACTAAATCGTTTCTCTCTCTCTCTCTTTGGTTTTGCAGGTTTCAGTTTTTCTGTCGGCTGCCTTTAAAATATCCGTTAATCACCTCCAGTGCATATAATACACACACCGAATTCCTTGAATTCTCGTAAATTACTCCGCACTACTATTACTGCTGCTGCTGTTTCCCTTTGGAGAAAATTTGCTTCAACAGAGCCATTGTGTTCAGTCCATTTAATACTTTCAAACGATTATACAAAGCTACTTATCAAAAACCCGGCCAAATTACCAAAAGAAAGGAAGAATGAGAATGTACGTATTCCAACTTTGATCATATGGCGTGACGTTTGCCATCTCTCTGGACGAGATCACAAAATTTAATAATAATTTTACAAACGCTTCCACAAATCAGCCCGCATTTGTATGTATAAAGCGGCAGAGAAGAGAAGATAAAAAATAAATTATATATCTAGAGAGTTGACATGTCATAATTCATACCATTATTAATCCTCGTTACTTCTCCTTCAGCTAGAAAAAATTTCTTGAATAACGAGACGCCTTTCACAGAATGTCGATATTCCAAAACGAACTGTACACGGACCTGTCTGTCTCCTCCGGTTCGTACATAATATGTAAATTTATAAGCATTTTTTGTTATTCCAATTTTACCCCTTCGTCAAACTTTCACTTTATTGTAGGTATAGATCTAAACTAAAAGTTGTGTAGAAACAAATATCATTTTTTAATAAATATTTTTAAACTATATGTCCCGCGGTGTGCCTGATATACTCTATAAAGTGGCCATACTTTTTCCGGAAATGTGTGTGCGTATCTTGACTCTTTAGTGGTGTCCTGCCATTTTCTTTGATAATTTGTTGGGAGGAAGTCTTTGTAGAAACAAATTTGAATTCTTCACGCAACCTTCTCGAGGGAGACTTTCTTGGAAGAAAATGAGGCAAAAGTGTATATAAGACTGGGCACGTCGACTTGTTCGTTGATATCGACAAACCGAAGGCGAGAGGTGACATTTTTTCCGGTGGTAATGAATCGATTTGTATTCACACACTGAAAGGCAGATAGATTGCCACGATTGGCCATTTATAATGAACGACGCAAACTTTTGCTCTCGTTGTCGTCCTAGTCCTGTGGTGGTAAGTAAAAATGATGAATTGAAGGGTCTCTCTGGAATTTTTAACAGGTCCAACCAAAAAAAAACTTTCCATTCATGAGAATAACCCAGTGAGAGAGGAAGAGGGAGAGAGAAAGTGAAATACTAACTGCCACTTCAACTTTCTCTTTCATTCGAGCTTACCCTCTCTTTTGCCTTTTTACGCTTTAACCATGTATCAAAAAATTAGGGGTTTTACTTTTCACCAAGGGGAAAATAATAGTTTTTCATGCCTTTACCACAACCCACTTGACTTATATATTACAGCGAGGAAAAATCAACTTCCTGGGAAAAAAACTGCCGTGTTTCTAGTGCAAGCCCAGTTGTAGGATCAGGATATTGTTGACCAGAAAAAGTTTGAAGGACCACCAGAATATTTTAAAAAGCTTACAGCTACCACTACAGCTGTGGACCCCTGGTAGGAATATGCGAGTTTTTGATCATGAGTCACGACATGATGACGTGCCAAAAAAGGCAGTAGTAGTCGTAATGCTGCTTGTATGGGAAGTCGACGTGTATACAACAACCGG
>JAHZNB010003008.1:0-43302 GCA_027744295.1 Callyntrura guangdongensis | reverse complement strand
ACGGGGTTGGAAACCTATTTTATGCGAACTCTCAGCCATTATCGTTGGCGGTAGCAGCGATTACGCTATTGCAGAGACGTCTAGCAATGCTAGCAACAATGGAAATAGCCCCAGTTGGGATATCAAAACCAAAGCGTTAATTGTAAGTCAAGTCCAAAGACATTAGTAAAGTTACAAATTGTTAATATGTATGCGTTTGCAACCACACGCATCATTCTTACAAGTATGTATGCATATATGCATATTTCTCTTACAGTGATTACTCCTTTAATGATCTTTCCTTGCAGACAAATGTCTCTTTTCCAATTATAAAAACAAAATATTGTGTGATCGCAATTTTCATTGTGACGTATGCATATATCATGTTACATTATAAGTTGCTGGTATTTGCAATGTATCCCACTGTTAGCAAACAATTTAATCTAATTTCAATTTGTGACAATTATGCAGACATTGTTCGAGGTAATAAAAAGCTACGGGAGTGCTTTCGAGAAGGAATGGTGGAGCTCAGTGTTTGAAATGTTATTCAATATTTTTAGCAATATCAAGTCTCACGAGAAGCAAGATATGGTGGTAAGTCATGCGTTTTTAACTCTGTTTTCTCAATCGCTATATACACACTGTGATAACAATGAGCATCTTCTTGTATATTTGTATGCACATGTATTCCATTGTCTTTTGCCTTCCTGCGTCGATATGAAGTTTTGCTGGTGGTATGGTGGTGGTGATTTTGTTTTTGTTCCAAACAGTTTTTGTGCAACAACTCCATTTATTTGTCAAAAATTCATTTTGTCAGCTCTTACCATCTTTGCATGCATTTGGGGCTTCCGTTGATTCTTGTTTTTTACACAATTATAACAGGGCTTTAAATAGGTGACTTATTATTGTACAATAGTGCACATGCAAGTGATACGTTAATTGCTTATATCCATGTCATCATCATGACGGCTATACAGTGGTCATTATGTGGTCATTATGTCCCCCTAAAACGTGTATTTGTTGCCCAGCGTGTGTTGCCTAATACGCTTTTCTTATTTTTTTAACAATTGCTAAAGTATATGTCTCTCAAGACTGTTGCCTTCTTTACAGGCATAATATGTGTAACAAGTTCTTTTAAGTCAACAATCAACCCATAACACTGAGTTGCTCGTTACAGAATACTCAATATTTTTGTTTTTATTTGTTAATTTTCTGCTTGCTGTTGTGTATGTTCTTTTGAGAACGGTGCAGAAAAATGTGCCTGACACACAATCACTGACAAGATAATGTGGTTACTTATAGCTTCTTCAGAATGTCTTGCGCTTTATTGTGTATTAGTACTTAGCACGCAGTTCTATTTTGTCAGTAATGTAGTTCTGTACAATTTTATATGTACAGTGTCCGCATGTATAAATAAAAATATGCACCTATATCTATATTTTATATGTACCTATGTATAAAGTAATGACTATATTCATCTATTTTTAAACACAAAGAAATTATTGCATTGCACATAATTGCATTTATTTTCAGACATTTGACTTTAATTATTACATTATGGGTCTGCGTAAGTATGCATATGTATGTATCTCTTTATTAACTGACCTCAGGCGTCTTCTACTTCTACTACTCCTACTACTGCTCAGCTTGTTCCATCGTCTTCTTCTTCACCACCACCATCACCGTCAACTTCAGACGGAAGTTACAAATATTTCTATTGTTATTATTACGTGCAGTTTGCAATCTTCGATGTGTACATCCAATACTATGACGCAACTGGCTCGTATGTCTTTGACGAACTGTTGAAGCATCTACAGTGGTGCATTTGTCAAGGTAAGTTGATGATACTTTTCTGTGTTTATTTATGGCACTATAAAGTTAAATCGCTCAACAACTTTATCGAGATAAACAACAACAATTAACAACTAGTAGAGACATATGTAGAGTAGAGAATCAATAACGTGGACGCCTACTGCTTGTTTATAGGCAAAAAAACAAGAAACATCATTGGCATGTGCTTGCCATGTTGTTTTAATTGCCAATCAATGTGAAATTACAGGGGCACTTATCAAAAGATCATGATCATTCTGTTCACACATTCATCGTGGCTATGCTTATACCATTCGTTTAACTCGGTGATGGCGCCCTGTCAATTAAATATCAAATGTGCACTTTCTGGTTTTGTTCTACATTTTTTCATGTGTCATTTTTTATTCATTTAATCCCTCTTGGGACATTTTAACAGTAGTAATTACATTGAACATGATATTGAAATTAATATCTGTTTAACACAAAGACAAACTATTTCCCAATCAGACAAATAGCAACTACTCAAGTGCACTTATTTGTTTAGAATGACATTAAATTAACCTTTTGATGTATTAATCTTTTGTGCTACTCATGAGTTTCATATGAGGAATATTAATTAGAGATTATCCTATGATTTTAATTTTAGATCATGAGCAGATTGCACTGTCAGGTGTGAGTTGTTTGCAGCAATTGGTGGTTGCGTTAGGAAAAAGGTTCTCAGTGAATCAATGGGATTCCATTCTGAGCGTGTTTCAAACAATTTGTAAACCAGAGCAGCTTTCTGCGTTCCCGCAAAATGACATCAACTTTGAGTGCCAGAGCAATGATGAGGTAATTCTTTATATCAGTATCAAAAGCGCGCAAACGCAAAGAAACTAACTCCGCGCTCATCGTTGTTAAATAGATATGTTGCGGTAAGTGTAAAATCATAATTAAGAAAAATACGGCATAATATCTTGTTGTTTCAGTTTATGCAACCACCTGCTATCCGAGCAATCATTCATTTGGAACTGTTGAAAATTATGAATAAGGTCATTTTTCCTGGAAGAAAGGGCTCTGTGTCTTCCTCCCACGAAGTATGACAAGGACAACTTTTGAAATTTAAAAAGCATCTTAAATAACTGCACTACAACTGCAACAGCATTTTATTCATAAAAAATTTCGTTTTAAATAGAACATGGAAGTACCAGTTGGGGATGATGTAAATCCAGTGACCAATGCTGCGAATGACATCAACAATTTACTTACAAATAACCAAGTCTCCGTAATTCTAGAAATTTTACGAAGCTCCCACGAGATTTCAAAAGAGCACTGTATAATTGCCAGCAACCTGGTATGTGTACAATTAAATGGGATTTTTGCACAATTTTTTTGGTTCGAGAGTAAAAGGTGCATATCTACTTTTTATTCTCCTTTAGATTTGTGAGTCTGGCAGGGAGAATGGACAAGAAACTGCAAATTTTATACCTCATGAAACACTTAGTTTACAAATTTACTGGAAGGTGCTATTCACATTGTTTAAGACTGAATCACCACATGTCAAACATGGGATCGGAAAAGACACATTATGGGAAATGATACAACAATCCTGTACTCGCTCATGTGGCTATTTTGTTACCATTCAGTTACAGCAGCACAGAGATGCATGGGCAGACTTGTTGTGCTTTGCGTTGAGCAGCATTTTGAAATTGCCTAGATCAGATGTAAGTACATAACATTTCATTGCATATAAAAAAATGTTCACCCCGATGAGATACATTGACCTTTTTTTTAAATTTTTATCAATGGTGTGTACTTGCTTCCTATAACCAACAGTTTGATAAAATGACAACCCAACTATACCCATACTTTTGTGAGATGATGGAAGTTGATCTCTTGGACAGCAAGATATGTGATAAATTGCGCGAGTACTTGTTAGTTGTTGGACGAAATTATGGTGTCATTTCAACACAAGACATATCAAACAATCAGAAACAAGAGAGTGCCTTAAAACAACAAGACAACGCATTTGACTCGTCAGTACCAAAATCTTGCCACAATGGCGCCCATATTCAGTTTCAGCGTACATGTATTTAGCGAAAGCCAAAGATTTTTTGTAGTTTATCTTTACAAATTCGAGATCGTGTATTTTTTAAAATGATTATTGTAGCATTTATTTAAAGATTCGTTAGTATTAGTTTTAGCTGAAGACGTAAAAATGTTATACATAAAAATTCAAATATTTATTTTTCTTCTCTGTAATAATGAATGAATTAAGTATTATGAAAAGAATAACAAATTACAAATAATCCTTTATCAAATCTTATTTATTTACATTATCTATTATAATATATGGGATCAAACGTATGGTTAAGAATTGCTCATCTTTAATATTATGAAAACTGGAGAAAAACGTGTCAAATAAAACGTAGACATAGTATAAATTATGTCTGTCAAGCCGTTATTATTATTTCCTCTGTCCGAAATGAGTTCCATCACACATGCGGCATACATATATGCACCACTAGGCTGCCCCATAAGCTTAATTGTCAATTGAAACTCCATTACTTGGTTGTTGTCATACACTTGCGTCATGTTTATTGCGCTTGAGGATATTACTCATATTAACATTTTATTCACTTTAGACCTTTAATTGCTTCATAAACACAACACAAACAGTCGTCTCCATATTCCATACTTTACATTTGTAAGTTGGTCGCCGTCGCTAACCATGCAAGGCAAGGGTAATAAAATAATATAATGTTCATAATGCGGAGAACCATTTTTCGACAACTCACAGAGTGAAAAAATGCTCCAGTTTTAGCCGCAAACAACGAACAGCAGTAAATGAACTCTCTCACAGACGACAAAAATTTCATGGGTGTAAATATATGAAGTTTTAATCTTCATTAAATCCATACGTGATATGAAAAGCTAAACATAAAATCGTGCCTGGATGAAAAACTGAGTTGCATTTTTATGTGGGTTCTTCATCCTTTCAGCTGCGCTAACTGCTCTACAAGTCAACAGGTTAACTAGAGATAAGATAAAAGTTTCAAACAAACAATAATGATAAAAACGTTATCAAAATTTTGGTGATCAGTATACAGCATACCAAAGCTTGCCTGTGCCCGTTTTCTGTGGAGAGTAATGGGAAAGTTAAACACAAGCGCAAAATCATGTGAGAATTTTGTTTCTTGGTACTCGAGGTACGAGCAATCGGAGTATATCGTCGGGTGTGAAAAGCTGTAGCTTTAATATAGTGAGCATCTTTTCATACAGTACGAAAATGCAGGTCAAAAGACGTATAAATCAGTTCTTCGGAAACATTCTCCGGAAGGACAAAGGACAACAACTAGAAAATGAAGAAGAGTCTATACCTTCTTCACCGACGAAAAGCAAACAGAAAAATAAAAGCAATCAGAGTTACTCCCAGTGGGATTTGATTGAACATATTGCAGGCGAGTCAATTGAGGATGGATCAACAACAACAAGAAAAAACGACCTGGCAGATAACGCGGTTTACTCCGATGGATTAGCGTATTACAGTGCGGAATCCAGTGAGGATTTAAATGACGCTCAATTGTCTATGATTGACGAGGAGAGTAAAAAGAAGTCAAAATCCTTTCTGAAACGCAGTGGAAGTCTCTTGAGACGATCACTGCGGAGATCAAAGAAGAAAGCAAAGAAAGAGGACGCTGGGGTTGCTCTAAAATGGGAAGGGATGCAACCAGAAAATTTATCAAACATTGTACAAGAGATAAATACAACGTTGCTGGCGGTGGCCACCTTTCCCACTGAAGAGACGCATCGTCCAACTGTAAGCAGCTCTAATACGCACATAAGTAATAGCGCCAGTGACAGCTGCTTCGAGATTTTGACCCCGAGTAGTACTTACAGTACAGGATACCAACAGGCAGAGCATGCTACTGGTGAAAATGAGTCATCATCGCTTGAGAATTGGTTAGAAAGTGATAAATGGAATCCACAGGAGAAGAAAGGAGGACTGAAAAATGGATTAAAACGACAAGCTAGCAAACTAGCGTCAAAATTTCAACGAAATTCAGGCTCTGTTCGCCTTAAATCTACAGTATCAATGGATAGCTTCCCAACGGCCAATCGGAATAGGTCTGTGTCTGTTTGCACAAACGCCATGGTGGGGGGAAGTGCTGCTCCTGATCTCATTGATAGCCAGTTACAAAAGAGAACAGGAAGCTTTAAGCGAAAATTGAGCTTCAAAGCGAAGGTAAGGTGAGAACTAATAAAAAATTATGACGGACCTAATTTATAGGTAAAGTAAAATCAAGTTCTTGCCATTTCGACGTTTTCAGCTGCCGTTTCTTACACAATACTTCACATACTAATACTGACATATATAACTCTACTGTAAAGTGTCATTGTTATATAATCAGACGATTGTTTTGGCTGAACAATGCAACACTTTAATAAAAAAACATTCATTCATTCTAACTGGGTGTGATGTAAGAAGCCACCAGGTGAAAACGTTGAGAGGGAAAGTAAATAAGTAAATTAGAGTCATTGATGTCATTTCCTAAAAATATTAATGCTCATATAACGTAGGAGGCTCGGAAAGTTGTAAGAAAAGGGGTCACATCATTTGGGAAGTCCATGATGCATGCTTCAGCTGTAATGCCAATAGCGTATGAAACTCCACCAGTAACCTTCTATCCAGACTATGAGGACGAATATCCACCACACATGGTCCAGTGCTATTATCGAACCTTATCATATCAACCAAAGGATTGCCACAGTGTGAATGATAAGATAAATCACCAGACATACCATCATTACACCACCAGGCCAGCAGCTTTCTACCAACATGGTTATTGTTACAATGGCTAAAAAATACGAAATATTATGTGCTGTGTAAAATAATATAAAATTGATCGTACGTAGCGGATTAAAACTTTCGATCTTATGAATATGAGTACACGTGTTTATTGTAAAATAGTAAAATATTTATAACATTTTGTTTTACCAACTCGGTTAGTTAATTTATGGCTGATTTTTAAAATATGTACATATTTCTTTGTATGTTAATTGTTGTAGGGACAAATGAAATAATAAAATCATTGCTGCTTAAGTTTGCGGTGTTTTTGAACTGTAAACAGTACCGAAATGATTTTGTATATGGTCAAAATGACGACAAAAACAATCGCACTGAAAACCGCTGCAACAGTTGCCCAAATATGCAGCATCCTCCTTTCATACCAAGTTCTCGTGACTCCAATTGGATGGAGGAAAGAGGTATTCTTGTGTCTCAAAACATATTCGACCCACCATTTAGCAGTGTCCGTTGGATGTTGGGGGCGGTCTCGGAAAATACGGGACACATGCTCGATATTTTTCTTGTATCTGAAAGTTTCGTAAAAATTTAGAGTAAACCCTGCTTGTCATAGTCATTATTGTTCTTTTTACAATATATAGCGTACTTTTCATTAGTCAAAATATCTCGAATGGCATTTTCTAATTTTTCCTCAGTAATGTCAGAAATCTCCAACATTATTCCACGTTCTGTGGAATGAATTCTTTGTGCATTGTAATCCTGTTCAGCGAATATAGGGAAAACGATGATAGGTCGAGAGTGGTATACAGCTTCTGAAATTCAAATTTTTATTCTCAAAACATTTTTAAAAATTAACTTTTTAATCAGTTTTTCTCTTTATAAAACCGCGTGAACAACCTTGTGTACCCAGAAGACCACCATGAGAAATAAATGCTCTGGCTTTAGGATGTGCAAGAACATCTTGTTGTGGCAGCCAATCGGCAGCATAGACGTTGGATGGGAGGTCATTGGGAACAGGTCCTCCGCTCCATTTCAAGATGATACCAATATCTGGAAATTTTTTAAGAGCGCCAAAAATTGCGTCCTTATACTTTTGTGGCATAAGTGGTATTTTTATGTACGTTCCTAAACTAAAGCAAATGAAACCGTTATCCCATTTTTTAATGAAGTTTACAATGTCCTGCAAATAGACAAAAAAATACAATCCCGCATTACTGTGTACAACTAGTTTCATTCATCAGTAAAATTACTACACACCTACTTCCGGTAACGGTTTCCTCTTGTCACTACAGTGTATCCCTCCTACAGGTACAATAGAAGGCGGCAATGACCTCGCATACTCCTCAGAGAAATGTGTATTAACAAGGACGAGGCTAGTCCGTTGATCAAGTTCCGAGATGGGTGGCATTTCGGGCAGGTTAAATGCAGGNTGATCAAGTTCCGAGATGGGTGGCATTTCGGGCAGGTTAAATGCAGGACGCACCATTGATTCTAATTTCGGCAGATAATACCAATGCCTGTATAATGTCCAAAACAACGGCGTAAATGTATTCCAAACTTGTTGGGAGAAGGTCATATTATCTGGCAAGTGGTAGTGAAATTCGGGATAATTTTCTTCAGGAACTCCCTTTAAAATGAAATTTATTTTTATTTTGTCAAACAAAAGTGTAAATATTTTATCAGTTAAAATACACATGTCTTACGTAAGACTCTCCCCACCACGGGAACATGGACGATGTTCCGTAAACGATTGTTTGTGCGTTGAATTTGTATGCGAGGGCGAATGCGCAATCATTAAAAAGACCATTTACGACGACAAGGTCAAATGACGAGTCTTTTACCCATTTCAACATAGTTTCGTCGGTTGTAATAAATTTACAAAGTTGTATACCACTCTCCAGATAACCTGGCCATAACTTATGCGCAGCTTCTACTCCCCCCTTTAATCTTACTTCTGCCGGGTCGTAACCCATTCCAATTCGCTCATATAGATTTTCAGGGGTGATTTCCGTAATATTTAAGTTAGGATTTGTTTGTGTTTTGGGTTTGTGCGAAGAAAAAAAAGTAATTTTGTGACCATCTGCAGCCAATTTTTCGACGAGGGGCCACACCGCAATCCTGTGACTATAGCCTCCCATCCCCCAAAATAAAAGGATATTTTTTGCATTGCAAACTTGAAACTTTTTCAATGTCAACAGAAATAAAAGAAGAAAAATCTTCTTTGTTACCATTTTTGTAAATGGATGTCTCGATATTTGATGTGGAACAGTAACAAGCTATAATAAAAGTGTTGTGTAATTTTCAAAAGTTTGTAAAAGTCTTAAAAAATGCTGCCCAGTTGAATCGACAATTTGCCAGACCCACACATTGAAACGTTGTCGTTTCTGTATTCTTTGGTTTGTAAATGAGTAAACGCATTTCCTTGTACAACACCACGGTCCATACCAAAACAGAAACCCATAACCCAATCCAAGAATTTGATAGTGAAAATATTGTATGCATGTGTAGCAATTTTTTCAAGTATTGTAATACTTCATATGAAAGTGCGTACTTAACTTGTGAGGATTGAGGTCTTGTGATCAATGTCAACAGTTTCATCTCATTATGAATTCCTCTTTTGTAAACTGTTCAGGCTATTTGAATTTTTGATGTGCTTTTCTTATCAATCAGCATAAGTTTAAACGTGTAAATATTTATTAAAAAATGAATGTGTTTTATTGTACTGCTTATTACTAAATGGCATCGTTTTATGAAAATACAATAATGCTGTGTAAGTGCAAGGTGCTTGAAATATTTTCTCCGGGACATAACAAGCAAATCGTCATTCCATATCTTCAATTCTCTAATTATCAATAAACTATCTATACTTTGAACAGAATTGTATGTAAATACCTATCTATGTTAATTTTTTTCTGTCACGTCATTCGGTATGGTATGCGAATTACCAATTATTTGAAATATTTTTTGTTGGGATGCTCTGTCGCAACACAATTTGACGTAGAATCAGGGATTCATTCCGTAAACGTGTCCAATATAAAAATGTACGGGACTCACTTGAAAATGGACTACTATCTATAGGCAACTGATTTTTTTTTATTACAACTCACTGACTGCACAAACGAAATACTATATAAAACTATAGTAGTTCATTTTACTGCACTGCGGGTATTTATTGAGGACCAGACCATAAATGAGAAACCAGAATTTCAACTGACAATGAAGTTAATAAACTTATAAATATAGTAGTTCATTTTACTGCACTGCGGGTATTTATTGAGGACCAGACCATAAATGAGAAACCAGAATTTCAACTGACAATGAAGTTAATAAACTTACAAAGTAATAGTAACAAAGTGACGAAGTCATCACTAGATTTAAGATGTGACGAACCTCCTTAAACTGATTTTTAAAATATATCTTTTGTATGTTTATTGTTGTAGGACAAATGAAATTTGACATACGCTTTGGATGGACAATATTGACGTATGTTATGAACGGATGTGTTTTAATCCATGTTACTGTTACGTTTCTTGTCTATCGTATAACGCAAGACGCAATAAATCGGCAATTCAATGCAATTGTGATTAAGTTCACTGCGAAATACAGACAGTTGTAAAATAGAAAAACGAGCTGTTCGGTACGGTTTAACAAACCATTCTGGAGCGAAGTACCCCACTCGGACATGGTTTGAATACTCTCCCCTTAATATTTGAATTTTGCTTTCGCTACTTTCGTATGCCCTTGACGTTCATGATTTATTACTTATCTATAAAAATACGGTAACGTCTCAGTACAATAAGTGCAGGTAATTGAAATGTTTTCACAGGAGACATTTTGTAATTAACAAATCGTTTGCACCTTCAATGCTACAACCACAATAAATTATGTATATACAGCATGTCCGTGTCGCTTAATGCACCCCCTATAATTTGATCCTACCTGTCACATTTAAGTCCAAATTTTCAAACGGCCACAGTTAATTGTTGCCATACTTGTAACATTTGTTTTAAAAAAAGTTCAGGGAAAACGGTTAACTTGAAACCGTCTACGTAGTCGTTATTCCGCTTATACTCGCATGGCGCCGAAGACAAATATTCGGTCCATAAACAAACCATAGGAGTGAACTATTTCATTGGAATCAACGCGAGTACAAGTCAAGTAACGCGTACGCAGACGGTTTCAGCTATCAAAATAGTCGTAAAATTTATCCTTCTATATGTTTAAAGATTTTGGTAGCAGATATCATTGCTTTTGTTGTAACTATCAGCGGAAATGTACACCAAGAACGGTTTTGTAATGTATTCTTATGTAAATCAGAACTGGCCATAAATGAGCTTATCTTGCAATATGCTTTAAACCCGTGTACCCATATACAAAAATTGCTTGTTACGATCATGTAAACTAGTCGTTGACACATAATTTTTTATATAACTTATTTTTTGCCCAAATTATCAAACCTGCTGTAAACAACGCGGACAGTCAAAATTTGGTTTCCGATTGATAATTTGGAGAAGAGTTAACCGTTTCCCTGAACTTTTTTTAAAAACAAATGTTACAAGTACGGCAACAATTAACTGTGGCCGTTTGAAAATTTGGACTTAAATGTGACAGGTAGGATCAAATTATAGGGGGTGCTTTAATTGAAAAGGACATGCTGTATTGCTGTACCTCCAATAGAATCGCAGTGGGGTTTAATTTTCTTTCTCTCATGCCATTCGATGCGAGTTGTTACTTTTATTTTTGTTGATAAGTTTTGTCACAACACAATCCACTTATCGTTGACAATATGCCTAAGTATTTTTAAGTACAATTTTTTGCGATAATAAATTTACGTAGTCGGAAAGAATCATTCCAGATAAACAAACGTATACAATTTCCATGTACAGGACTCGGACTCACTAGCGTGTGCTCTACTACAGGTATTTATTAAACATAAATCTATATGCAACTTAGCGTATGTATATTTAAGGTTACATGGAACATCATGAGAGCAAAATATCAAAATATATATGTAACAAATTATGTAAGTAAAACAAAATACAGGAATTATTCCCAAATTTTGATGCAGATGTAAATAGGCATTATGCAGTCCGATTCTTGTGCATACTTACATACACATCTACATATATGCGTTTGGAAAAAAAGTGAACAAGGCGAAGTAATTTCTGAAGCAAATAAAAAATATTGTTTATTTTTCCTGGCAAGTAGCAATACAGTATTGCAGTAAATATATTTATTGTTGAGCAACTTAATCTTTGGTTCTCTTCGTCAGCCTGATAAGATACGTTTTTAAATACAGTATAGCTCCAAATATCAAAATATGAATAATAAGTCTGATACGAGTAGGTTTTAAGTAGTTTTAAAAAGGAAAATCCCCCTTGTGTATGTTTTAGTACGTGTATACAAACGTTACTGATATATGGCTGGCAAATGTTAGGTATGAAATGAATCCTACAAAATCTTCTATACTGTGTAGTTACGTTGCGCAACTATTTTGTTTTAAATGAGGTACTTTCTTCTGCCTAATCTATATTATACCAATGGCACTATGATGATAACTTTTTAGGCTGTCTGTCTGTGGACTGTGTGTATAAAACAATTGGAGAAAGTGTAAAACTGCTCATCATCATACGCTTAAAAATGCTTAATATTACAAATGCCCCTTGAAAATTTTGAGTAGTACTTCCAACTTTACATTAACGATTTCTGGTTTGGTTTAGAATGGTGTAAAACGGTTAAAATCACAAAATTCAAGCACACTTAATAAGATACAAATAATATTGCACACAATATAAATGTTATAATAATAAATCTTATATTGCAAAGCTCATTTCACTTTCATTTATTGTTCCTCCAACGGGGTTTCTTTCTTTCCAGAACCTCCTACATTATAAATAGTAATCAATAAAACACTCTCGTTTTCACTCCCTTTGTACAAACGAATGGGCATAAACAGACCACAGACAGTGGTGAACTCACCATCCAAATTGCAGCAGCCAGCATTAATGCTTTAACCTCAAAAGTGAGGTCACTCCCAAAGAGCAACGTGGATTTCCCTCTGGTTGAACCAATTCTACCTACTTCGGTCCCTCGAATCATCTCAACAAAGATACCAACTTTATTACATTTTGTTTTCAAAATAGTTCATCTTTTATGCAGACAATGCATTTTCACAGCAAAATCTAATTAAATATTTATAAGTACCACAATGTGTTGGTTATCTCCAGTTGCAGTGTATCCAGACTGTTCTGTCTCCATGTGCAGTTGTCCTGTAGGATCAAACACCCTTAACTTTGTCGTGGACTCTCCTAAAACGTTTCGCTCTGTTATCTCTTCTCGTGTTATGGACCCAAGTAGCACTTCCGAAGGGAGCGTTACTGCAACACACTTTTGCCAAAGTCACACTTTATTAATGAACAACATTATTTGTGGCATTTTTGGAAACAACACAGTCCCTTATGGTATGCATGTGCTTACAGAAGACACAAAATCGAATAGTTTTGGAGCACCAAAATGAATTATTAAAACGGGTTGAGTGAGATACATAACGACGAGAGGTGGCTTCGAACCCATGGTGTAGTCTGACGATCCAAAACGTTGAATATCCTGTACCGCTGTGAATTGTAGTTGTCTTTGCTGATCATATATTCTGTATTTATGACTTTTAATGCATAGGCCACAACAAGTAACTTTAATAAACAAAAACGTAAAAAAGTCATTGTCAATTCAATAATTGTTGATCGCATTTGTATGACCAGTGGTAGAAAATAGGAAAAAATAAAGTAAAATGCAATTGTTATCCTGCATGCGTACATTCGTAATCATGCAGTACCTCCAGTCTACGAAACTGGTTGAAAATGTGCAGTTTCTCCAGTCCTTCTCCTAATAACAAAAATATATTTAAAATAAAAAATATAGTAAGTAAAATACAGTAGATTGCAATTAATTCACAAAATTATATAATTGACAATTGATATTAAAAACTGATTGAAATTAGACATTTTCACATACTCGCCATTAAATCCAAATCTACTGACACAATCCCTAGTCGACTTTTCTTCTTTGGATCCATAAGAAGTACTTTGTTCAACCAAATTCTCTCAATTAATCAAAACCATGCCACTTTTTTCAAAGTAGATAAAAGTCGTTTCACTCGAGTTAAAACTTTCAAAAAAAAAAAAGATTGTAAAAATTGGCTATTTATAAACGGAAAATTCAAATACACTTCTCAATTAATTAAACAGACCTACTAGACTAGGACGTTGTCGTGTGCACATGTATTGTAAGGAAGTAAGCCACTTGCTGAAAAATGTTATCTAACTTGCCGCCAGCTTTATGTACATATATGTATGTGGTTCGAAAAACAAGCATTTCTGAAGCAGATGTTGCCCTTAAACAAATCTCATAATCATTATCACTATCAATGACGGAGAGGACATGGATTGTCGACGAAAAACGCTACCGAATATATAGACACGTTATTTCACATGCATTTTGTCTTGTCGAGAAAGGATGTCTTCTACAAGAACCTTTTTAACGTCTTCCATTCCCTCAACTTCGCTCACCACCACCGTTATAATTCGCAACTTCAGTCAGATACGAAATGATATCTTAAGGAAAGAAACAACATTTTATACGTTCCACGTTGGCAGCAGTACTAAACCTACTTTATTTTATGGTTTTTTGCTGTGTTTATACATCTTTAGTGCTAACAGAATAATATATGGGAGCGCAGTCTTTCTAAGGATTTTGAATAACGTTTAACTTAAAACAATTTAATATAATATGTACCACTTTAAATTTACTGAGTTTTTGCAACTGCCGCACAGCCATACTCTAACATTGTAAAGTTTGCCTGCATAAAAGGCGGTAGAGCCAATTCATTTGTTCCAATTTCAAGTTCATCATGTAACAGACATGTAGCGAAACAAAATTCGAGAAGGGATGCATGCAATCTATTAAAAAATCAGCTAGTAGACCATACGTAACATGTATGTAGTATTTATGTGAGTTAATTTTTTGCAAAGATGTAGAAATGAATATATAGATATATACGAAGTAAGTTCAGCATGTAAGTCGACAAAAATAACTTTCTCGTCACCGAAGTAAAAAGAAGGTTAAACTGTACCAAATTGTATTATGCACCGTGTCGCCCGTTACCAGTGATAAAAATACGTGCAAAAAATATTGGCACAATGAATGCTGCCACTTCGCCATGTGATAATAGAAATAGCACTGGCAATAGTGGTTGTTGTTGAACTCTTTTCCGTATTTTCTTTTAAAAAAAGGTTGATTCCGAGTTAAAAACGGAACATTAACATCATTTTCTGTTTTACATTCAATTATATGCACACAAGATACATAGGTACACTCGGGAATTCACATTATGCACAAGTGTGAACAGGCATTTACCTATTGGGATTTTTTTGGAGAAGAGTACGTTTAATATTTAATATTGGGTTGAGAAAGAAGTGAAAATGCACCCGGGATATATTTATAGCCTCTATGTCATTCGTATAACTGCTACTTATTTTCCATAGACAATTTTTTGCCATCCCCATTTCCTGGCAGCTTTTGTGCACCAGATCTGATAGTTGACGATCAGATTGAGCAGCAGTTGTATTAGTTGTAGAGTTGTAGCTAGCTTGTTGTGAGCGTTGTTGGCCTCTAAATATTTTCAAGGTAGCGCAGCGGTTACAACTTCCATATCCCTCTGCAAAAATATTATGCATCATGCATCACGTATATATATGTATGCACATAGTAGAACGAAAAAATACAATATAATGTATAGATGCTATTTATTCCAATTTGTACGTAAATCGTTACAGCATGGGGGAAGATTTATCACAAAATGTCATTCAGCCATACGTAACACAACAATATACTACGCAGTCTTTTATAAGAAAAGACAGTTTTATGAATAAAATACACTTAAAAACTGTACAAAAGATAAAAATACAAGGAAAAATGGTGCATCTTCAATATCTTCAAACCTATTTTTAAAAGAATGATGTCTAGTGTAGTGACATGGACATGTAGTGTCTCAACTGGTAAAGAATAGAGAAACTGCTAATAACCGGAACATTACAGAAGTGATAGACAAGCTGATAGATACACAAGTATACAATGCCTTGTTTTGCAGATAGATAATTATTGCGAACAGTTTGGTTGATTTGATGCGTGTGCACAATCGAAGGAGTGCAACGCGTTCACGATTTTCCATTCACAACTCCCACCTCATTCTGGCAGAAATCTTTTTTGTATGTTGTAAGTAAATCCATAGCCTTCGGCGGCTGCCCCTTGTGGAGAGATTTGTCGGCAAGGGAGAAACTTGAAACTTGCTGATTACTGGGAGATGACACGTGTCGTTTTGTAGGAGAATGGAGCAAATCCGGGGAAATCCGACCTCGTGCTAAAATTTCTGTTGATTAATACGTAAAAGTAAAAAGCGTTAAAATCTTTCGTGTTTAGCAGAAGTTTTTTTTTAATTACAAAAATTATCTGCTAATGGATTGAAACACTAGCCAACAAATTATACGAATCTATAGGGAACTAGTAAGGGTTAACCTCTTTTACCCAAGCTTGAAATATCAAAGTTGTGCTCCCGATGGTATTTGCAGCCAGTGGGTTTATCCATCTTGCATGTGCAACGAGTCAATGGCATATCCGTCTGCTGTTGAAAATTATAAAGCTTCTTAACTGCAGATTTATCACTTTGTTGTATACTCACTGTAATAATCACAGTCGTAATAACTTGTATGCACCAACAGCAAACAATAAATAAAACTCACAATAAATACGAAACACAGAACGATGCTTGACAGTGTGCCTGCATTTACAGAAAGATTTTATTTTCTTTCTACGACGTTGAAATAACTGATCTGGATATTAATTTAAACTAATTACTTTATTTATTACGTTTATTATGAGCATGCATAACAATGTTGCTGCTACTACTGCTGTTGTGAGAGAGTTTCATGATTTTCTTTGCATCTCGCAAGTAAAAGCATTTTGTTTGCTGTGTAATTAGTTTTTTTATGTAGATTCTCTACCCTCACATTATTTTTGTGTATAGAGGCATTCAGGGTGATTATTGATTATATTATAACCTCGTTAGATTCCATAAAAAGGATATATATGTGCACATGTATAGACACAAGAGAACATAATAATAATATCGCACAGTAAAATCTGAGCTTGTAGTAGGGTGCTTTTGGCTTTTAGTGTTCAGATTGTAAACAGGTAAATAGACAAGTAGGTGGGTTTGCGTGCTGGATAGATAAGCAGTCAAGCGTGTAAAAGCAAACGTATACTCATGATGACGACGATACTGTCCCTGATTACAACCGTGCAGGTGTTATGCTCCAAACCTGTGAGGTGTATTTGTCGGTATGAAAATGTGAGAAAAGAATTCGTGCAGATCGACAAAAAATGGGAGGCTAGAGAAGGTTTACTGGTTGGCTGGTTGCGGTTGGTGGGATGACATAAAGAGAAGTGGATAAGTGTATGATTTAAACAGTGTAAAATCATATCGCATATTTTTTTCAAGTGGAATGCTCTGAGGTGTTAGCGAGATTAGTGTTTGATTTAACATTTCACGATGATGATAAAGGTGACCGTGAATCCGTGAATGAGAGTTTTGGCTTTTGTGTAACATCATCGTGTAGCAGCATCATTTCATAATCATCATGTAAACAGTATGATGCTCTCACTCTCTTCTGTCTTTCTTTTTCCATCGCACGCTTGTTCAGTATATTAATTAGTATTTGCGGTGGTGGTTGTTTATTTTTACGTGTGGCATATTGGTTGGCTGATTTTTATTCTTGTTGTTATGTACTGTATAATTATCTGCCATACATCACCAGAATTTAAAAGTGCTTGACAAAAAGGCTGTAAGCAAGCACGCCATTACGACTACCATAAACTGTTGTATTCGCGTTTTGGTGTCATGAGCGTAAATCTCTTCCCGAATCCCACTTTAATCAATTTACCTTTATTCCATCCCGTAACCACCGGCTTTGAGAGGCACTGAAATACTCTTGTACAGAGGTGAGGTAGGTAGCAGGTGAAGTAGAAGTATGTGCAAGTGAAGTGGTAGTTAGTCTGTTTGGGTGGGATGGGAATCACAGTTGTTGTTGGATGGAATGTATAAAGGGAAAGCTTTGCTCTTTTGTGTGATATATGAGGCTGATTGCGATAAGTAATGTCGAGTAAAATTGTATGTGACACGGGTTTAGAGACATATATGAGGAACGAATACCTACTTAAATTGAAGAATAAGTAGTATGTATGTAGGCAAATTAAAGGAAATTGTTGAATTCCATAATATACTTTAAAGATACGACTGCGCTGGATGTATATGAATATAAATAACTTTAACTTGAAACTAAAAGTAGACATTTTATTGTTGCATTTCATTACTCTAAACAATTACCCATATCCTTTTAAACATTACTTGAAGTACACGTTAAAATACTTTGTCGTTTGGTATAATTAAAGGGAAGTAAATCTTATGAACAGTAATTATTATGAACAACGGTATGGAACTTACTACTTATCACAATACAACCTAATAATAATTAATGTTACTGCTACAATAAACGTTTAAAATTAAACTGCGTCGAGGGTGGAACAATTTATAACGAAATGCCGGTTTTACAGTCGGAAACCTGAAGACGTGTTTAAATTACACAACAAAATTTATGACTAAATTGAAGTGTGTTATATTTATAAGTCCATAAATAAGTATACCTAACTAACTACATAATATACACAACTTAAAATGTAATTCAAACTGTTTCACAATCACAACATGAGATTCCTTTTATTAATAGTAGAGGAATGTTTTGTTAGAATTTTTCGGTGCTCATAGTATAGTTATAGAAAATCTTTGAGAAAATCAGTTAAAAACAGTAAGCAATACTTAGTATTTTGCGAGCATAAAAATCATTTCTGCTCGTTGGATTTCTACTCCAGGAAAACTAGTTTGATAGAATGGAAGATTGAACCAAAAGACTCATGTCACCCCAACTCATCCGAACTCGAACGTCCTCACATGCATAACGTACCTACTACTACTACATACATGGACGCTATATACAGAGTGCACTATCAAATGCAAAAATGTGTAATCGCTGCTTCACTTATGTTGTAAGAGAACTTTCAGTAGCCAACAGTCATACAAATTCAAACAGTACGTTATAAGGATTTTTACCCACTTACAACTTAAGGATTAAAGTCAAACTATTTTCCGAAACAGGTACATCTTTGTATGGTTAAATTGTGTTGGTATTTTACCTGAAATTTAGTATCTCACAAGTTTACTTTACAGTTATTGTTGCACACACACATTAATATCGTTACGGTATATAAATTACTATAATCGTTAACGGACATTTGATTGTGTCACGACGATTCCTTATATATAAATTTGCAATTTACTAACTACCGTTGACCGTACAAACGTGCTATAATACATATCCAAAAGTAATAGATACTGCATTTTTGGCACGGAAAGAGCTGACGTAAGAATGACCACTGGGAAAATGTTTTTAAGATTCAAAAAACTTTTTGCTGTCATCATTTTATCAGTGAGAAGATAAACTTTTTTTTGTATATTTCAATGCTGTATCCACTACCTTATTATATTGCACAATACATATGACAGATTAATACTAAAACTTGACTAAAATTAAACATTTTGTCATATTCATAACATATATTTTTAATTAAAGTAGGTGTATCCAAGCCGCTACCCGTTACCCGACGTGACTTCATTGTGTAACTTTATATTTTTCCTTATACATAAAGTGACGAACTAATCGTAACTAAGTTTGAAGTTGAGTGTTATCTACATTACTATTGACACAACCACTCAACGTTTTTGCAAACGCTTAAAATTTTTACACTGAACGTGCATCTTCAATAAGTTTTTCTCTCAAATGGTAGTATTAAATTAGCTGTCAATCAATATTACACTACACTAGATACCAGCTTGCACATCTAAGAAAGAATGTAAATGACATTATTTTGCGCACTTTTATACTGTTTTTGACAGTGTACTGTTATAGGATGGAGCATTTTGAAAGAGAAGTTTTTGTTTAACACCGTTACATTGTAAAACTAGGTTATAAGGATACTTGAATTTTTTTGTACTTGGGTGTTTTGGTAATATTTTCTTTACATTATATGATCATCGTAAGTGAACAAGTTACTTACTACACAGTCATTATACCTAATCGTAAATAGTATATATAACCAATGCCGATGTGTCGGTTGGTTGTTAGTGACTTGCATATCAGATGGTGTGAAAAATATGGAAATATTGGAGTGGAAAATGGAACGTGCAAAAATATACAGTATGTGTACATTTCGTTCAATTTACGTATGCAAAATAGGTGTTTTTCCAGTTACCTTTAGAAAAGTGGAACAATTGGACGTTAACGACGAATATGTTTTAAAATTGATGCTTCTTTCTCTTCCAGCAAAGTTGAGAAACAAGTGTGGTGTGTTATTTTATATTAATGTTCCTGAATAAAATATGACGTTCATGATGATGGTTTGTGTACTCCAGTGTATGTGTATCTACCTACAGGCATGCACAATGTACGTACACAAAGTAAACTATCATAAGGGGAACGTATAGATACAGACATGGTAAACACTTTGTTCTTCCTTCACAGCTTACTACCGCTTTCAACATGTATTCCAGTCTGGAATTTCCAGAATTGAATCTGTCGTTGAGTGCCCGATCCGTCTATCCTTCCACAGTAACGTGATGCATGGTTACCTGGTCCGGGCTGGGATGACCTTTACGACTCCATACTGACCCTTTGGCTAAGCTTGGATTAGGACCTTGCGCAGATCCAATCGATCCTTGTCGCAAATTCGGATTGGGTCCTTTGCTGGCTGGATTTGGCCCTAGTGTCGCTATGTAATTTGTCCTAAAACGGGAGCAAAAGCACCAAATGAAATGAGCCCACTGAGCGAAGCTGCGCGACATCTTGAAATTCTTAATACATTTATGATGGAGGAAGAAAGCCAGCAAGCACAATCTATTATGCATGTTGTGAATAATTATGTATAAGATCCACTTTTTAGCATATTAGATTAGAAGATTAGTTTGAGCCTTCTATATTTTCTCAAAATGAGGAGGAGGAAAATAAAGGAGGCTCAAGGAAAATCCCATCTAATTAATAAGTAAGCTCTCTAACAATGGCAATAACAATTTTATATATAACTTTTCTTACTGCACAAACGAAGGATTAGGTCCTTTAGCCAAAGCCGTATTAGGTCCTCTAGCGTTCTGGCTGGTGGGAACTCTCTCTTTATCATAATATTTCATCCCGAATAGCCTATTAAGAAAAAGTTGTTGTTCCGTTAACACATCGTAATACCAGGAAAGTGTGGGTGAACAACAGTGGGAAGGCTTTTGTGGTTTCGCTGTATGAGACTTGTTTCGAGATGAAGTAATGAAGGAGAAGAAGTAAACGCTGTATTGTTTCCTTTTTGTCAGCGTTTTCTCTTTACTTTCACTACATCGCTGGGGCGCAACTATAGAACCCCGCGAGTTGGAGCGTGCCTAGCATCCCTACAATATCCTATATATAGAGTGTAAATGAAGGGATAATTACAAGCGTACTTACGAGCTAATAAAGTTTTTCTTTCTTGACTTTGTGTCAAGCTCGAAATATCCAGAGTCTGGAGTGTCCACATTATCTCCGTATGTCTGCTGTTGGAAACCCGCTGTGATACTAAGTTTGTCGATGACACTCCTCTTAACAATATCATCATCTGCATCGTCATCATACTCATGGTCGTCAAAACTTAATACTGTAGGTAGGCGGGATTCAAATGCAGACGTTGTCGTCAGCCCATCAGCAAACCGAACTGGAAAGTAAAAAAGTCACTCTCATCAGTATCCAGCATTGCAAAGACACGAGAGGCAATGATAACGAGAGAGGGAAAAAGTTGAGGAAAGCAGTGATAATAAAAATGGAACAAATTAGAACAAAACTTGTTTAGGGTAGAATGAAGAGGAGGTAGAGAAGAAAGTAATTTAATAATAAGCGCGTCGTACAACATGTGTAAGTTTTTTTCCGTTTTACTTTTAGAATGATAAGTTACTCACTTGATTTTCATCGTTGTAGGAGGTCAAAGTAAAAAAGAAAAACTAGTTCTATTTTATTGTCATCATACAATATAAACGCAAGAGAACAATAACAAAGTCATGCAATTTAGCGTCAAAGAACATAAGTTTTAATGCGAAAGGAAAGAAACATTACATTTTCTAAGAACGCAATAATGGTTTCTATTTTCTCGCTCAGTTTACAGTCTTCAATGGTATGTACTCGGGTAAAACAAGTAGAAAGAAAAAAAATGTGGGAAAACTCACTTCGTCTTTGTTGATTTTGTTGCTGTTGATGGTGACGACTGTCGTCTTCCTTGAATTGAGAAGACGCTGTGGCTGCAACAACGAAAGGCTTAAACTCTTCGGGAGTTTGTGGACCAACTTCTTGAAGGAGCCTCTCGGATTTCCCAACTTCATACATGGACGCATCAAGAGCCCATTCAACAAACCTCTCCGGCAGATTTGGAAACTTGTTCATAAGCCTCGCTTTTACGTCCTGTTTTTCCTTTGCAGACAAGTGAGGTCGAGCTGGTTTCATTATAGGAGTCGGAAATGGAGATTCCGGTCCACCAAATATAATATCTAGACCTGTCCTCTGCTGCTGGTCGATCGCCTTTTGACGTTTCTCGATAAGTGATTTAACCTCCAACCATTTCTGTCTCGCAGGCCTTTGAGAATAGAAATTCTTTTTTTTTTCATTGAATAAATAAGATTTGCATAAAGATATACAAAGTGGGAAAGTATTTTTAACGTTGCATTTGTGCGCAGCTTTTTCGTGGTAATACAAGTATCGCGCTAAATATATGACGAATGACGAGTAGACAACAGAAAGTTTTTTCTTTCACTTTATTCTTTTGCTTAGGAGAATCAGAAAGTGCTACGACATGGAATAAAAGACAAGGAACATCTTTTATAAAAAGAGGAAACTGAAAGGAAAAAGTTAGGAGAAAGAAAAGGAAAAACGGGAAGTTGTCTACAAGTCTACATATTGTGTTGTTGTTCAGCGCTTGTCGGTGACTCTACTGCTATTATTATTAAGTGGCGCTTAAGTGAACAGAACTTTATGGAGCTTTATAGTTTTTATGTGCTGGTCCGGACATCCGGTCGTATTGGTATGATATGATTCTTTACCAGATAATCTTGGTTTGTAGACACTATCAGACACTGTTAATGGGAGGAGCTTCTCAACGCAAACCCAATTATAAGTAGTAGAACTTGAAATTAGATAGAGCGTACAAATGGGTAACTGGACATCAGAGTACATCAATGAACTGACTTAAATACACGCAGTGAACTTAAGAATAATTGGATTTTAGTTATAAAAATCACGGCATAATAACTGAAAGTCAGAAAACAGGAAATTCGACAGTTTGGTGATTTGATTTAATACTTTGGTAGCTCAAGTAGTTTAAACTATGTATATTTGAATCATAATGAACCACAGAAAAGAAAGTAATCTCAAAATATATAAGTATAAACTCAAAAAACAAGTTTTTTTGTAGCGCACTTTTAATTAAACTTTGAAATTTTTAGTCTTGTACTCTTGTGAAGGCTCGCGCTTCCTGCTAACTCCCGCCCAGTTTATTATGTTATTTTACGTCGTTCTATTGTATATTCATAATGCATTGTACATAATATTACTTTTCCAAACAACTCCCAAAGACGGCTTCCACTACTACTGTTTTCTCTGTAAGCATAAAGTTTTTTTTAAACAAAAACTATTCATCATTCATGTTGCTTACTTAGGAGGTGGGGTTCGAGTGAAACCCTTCCGTAGCATCTCTTTGTCAGCTTCCCTTCCTCTTTCACCTTTGATGACATTAAAATTCATGACCTGTTAAGCCTTTTGCTTTACTTTTTACTTTGTCTTGTTGTACAAAAGAAAGGAGAAAGTGATGCTGCCTGATACGAACAGAGAGTGACTAGGTTGGAGAGTGAGACCGAGAAGGGGTAATGCCAGTCCGCTTTGGTACACACACACGCCAACATTACATTGACGTTCTCGCTCTCTCTCTCCCCCCCTTTCACACACAACCAATACTGAAAATTGTAAGAATGAACTTATTATGCTTCATGTGAATCCATAAAGGTCTACTTGCAAAGTACGCTTATGACGACTTTGGCTATATGTATCTTTAAAATCCTTCAGCCAACAACTCAAGAAGCGCAAAGCATCCTGGTAAAATGTTAGATCACCAAATAAGTTCACCTTAGGTGGTGCGGAATTGTATCAGGAACGTAAAAGCGAAAATAGCAATGCTTTCTCCTTTTTTTGGCTTGCTTTCCATATCTACCCGTGTCTAGACTTTCTTTCGCGCTGTATGTTTGTGTGCTATAAATGTATTATGTGGAGGAACAGTAATTGTGTTTGTTAAGTAAACATTTACCATTTGAAGCTGAGGAGACATTGACAACAACGGAGATCCCCATCGAGTGTGCAAACTCCCCACAGATGACTGGTTATTACTAAACTTCAATAAGGAGATGGGTGTTCCTGTTCTCGCAGGACTACCCGTTGTGTAGCTATATTAAATGAATTGACACAAGTAAACACGATTACTTCAGCATATTTATTCGCAACATGGTACATACCTACGTAATATGTATTTTGGAGAGGAAAGCAAATAATACAAAATAAGCTTTTATGGAAGGCCGACCACGGGAATGGAGTCATCTTTCCCGGAAAACCCTCTCAGTCAGTAGCATATGTGCACAGCACGATGTTGTTTGGGAATTTCGTTTGTGTAATGATTTCCCCTTTGCATACCTGTTTACTTTAAAGGGTGAGCTGATGCCAATGCTCTTGGAGTCTGCACAGATGGAGGTAATCGTATCTGTATCGCCGTCCTTTTTCGGGGAGATTTCAGACAGTTGCAACTGCTGTGCAATGTCATTAACAACAGGATGCTTTTCCACTTGGAGAGCAGAAACAACCAGGGTTGCTCGATTATGGTACCTGCATGATATACAACGTGCGCAAGGAGAAGAAAAGAAGTATTTACAAGACAGGTAATGAAGTTTTATTATCGCAAACATACAACAACAACAGCAATGGGCTCTCTCTAGTGTTCCACTAAATGTCAAGGCTTTCCTTGCCTTTTCACTTTAATAAAGTATGCATGGCAAAACTAATACGGCTGAATTTACTGAGGGAGGAAACCAGAAGTAGGAAAGCATGTTTGAAAAAGCCGTCTTTCCTTTAAAACATGAAATACTACGGTTGCTGTTGTGTGTCGTATGGAACGGGAATAAAACTTGAATGTAGAGGAAAATGATAGTGTACACCCCCAAATTTAGTACATGGGGAGATGCACTAGAGAATTCGTCTCTCCAGTAATTTATGAATCTTATTACTTGTGAAACAAATGCCGAATATGAGGTTCTCCAGCGGTAGGGAACAGAACGCACACCGTGCGGAATGCCATATCGGGATCACAATTACTGAGAAAGCTAGCAGGAAGAGCTCCAGAGTAGGAAGAGCTGCAGTAAGATCGGGCGGACTGAGGTCGTTCCAGAAACGACGGCATGTCATTTGTGGTTTCCACCTGACTTGATATAATTTTATTACTTGAGGAAGAAGCCAAGAATGTGGATGGCCCAGGTTGGGGAGAGGCTGATGATGGAATGCACGTGTCACGATCATCGTGATGGTGATCACTTAACTGGGGTTGTTGCTGTTGTAGTTGTTGTACAGACGGATGCTGCTGCGAAGTATGGTAAGATGGGACTTGGTGACGATTCTGTTGTTTGTCAGCGGTGCTGCTGGAAGAGGAAACGGTGGCAGCAGGAGCAGTAGAAGTAGAGGCAGTGGTAGCGACAATGGGCGATTGGGCTGCTGCCGAGACACGTTGGGCGGCTTCAAGAATCAACTGTTCATTCCTGGCATTTTTTGGAGGCAGTGTAGGTGAAGGTGCGATTCTAGGTGATTCCACCAAGACGGGGAGAAGAGCCTCTTCGGTGTAATGTAAATCCTCTTAAACTTGGCACTGGGCTGGACCAACGGCTCCCACCGGCATCCTGTAGACAAACAAGATTTTTGCAGAACATAAAGATCTATTAATCATCAATATAGTTAGCTCTTGAAAACAAGAAAGGAAATAACACAAACAGAGAGATGCCGGTAACAGAAAAAATATGTAATTAGTAATTATATTGTGGAATGTTCTTTAATACTGTAATTCATGGCCAAATTTAGGCCACCTAACTTATGATCTACTGCATGTTAACGATTCCAGAGGTATATAATGAATTTTGCCTTCCTGTCTGTCGATATGTCCGTCTTTCTGTAAACACGATAACTTTTGAACAAACCTAAGTATCTCTTACACTCTTCTGAGTTTGCAGATGGGCATGTGGGGTTAACGTGGGGGGCACCTTAATTTTTAAGATAACATTTTTTAAAACTTGGTGTACTGATAGATGAATAATTATGACGTTTTTGACGTATGAAGTTTGACTTAGCTTGATCGTCCCTTTGACCCTCAGGGGGCGTCAAAGTTTAAAAATTGTTGTCTATAACTCCAGAACGATAAATCCGTTGGGAAAGGGGGCCTCGACTAAAGACTTAATGTAATAAAAAAAAGCTTTAACATGGGAAGTGGGATGAAGTGGTTTATCTCAACCCGGTCTCCTCAACTCGATTTGTAGATTATGATCACACGGTTTAATTGTCCATGGAAAGTCTTACCTGGTATGTTGTATCCCACACAGTCGGTAGATACTTATTTGGATTTGCACCCTTCTCGTTGTTCGATAAATAAATGATGTGGCTTGAAGTTTTATGAAACCATTTAGCTGCAAAATCTTAACGAACATTTTATGAAATTTGGAAAATAGATGGTACTGCAACATTTCTGTTTAACTATGAAATGAATGAGATTCACGGCTATTGAAAATTATGTAAAATGCGTTACACTTCGTGTAGTTCGTCAAAATGTTTTACAATCCTTCATTGCAGATGTGCGCTACTTTAGCTGATGGAACGATTATACAAAAAAAAGTTTCTTAGTTTTGAAAACCTTTTCAAGGAATTTGCAAACTGGGATGACAATTCAAACTATTGTAAAACGTAAGAATTTTGACGCAACAACTGATGTAAAACTCATGTAAAACTATGGTGTGGAGGCAGTTAAATATATAAAATGTATTTTTTATTATACAAACCGCAACTTATTTTCGTAAACACAAAAATCAAACACCTTCCTCTTGCATCCAGTCTGATTCATATAAATAATTACAATTTTAGTATTAATTATTTATCTGATGTTCCATTAATGTGGCTAGTCCAATTTTTCAAATATTAAATCTACTATCAGTACTAGTCAATTGAAGAAAAAATATAACCATTATCGACGTCAAGTTGAAATCGGATGGTTATATTTATATTAGTTTTGTATAACTGAGTAATTTGAATGGCATGCATGGTCATTATTATGTGCATTGTATGCTGGAATCGTTTAAAATCAGTTAAATGTACTAAGTCGGAGAACTGGAATTATCAGCACACATTTCATGCGAGTTCACAGTTGACTATATAGCATGTTTATTTTATGGCTAAAGAGGAAGATTTATTTTTTAATAACCCGAGCTTTCGCCAACTATCCGTTAGCTTTATCAAGAGTATACAAGAGAAATGAGCAAACGTGTAAAATCAATTGACTATAATTAAAATAAAAATAGTTGACTATATATCACACAAATACGATAAAATTGTCGTTGTCTCCCATTGTTAATCAAAATAACATTTACTATATATAAATAATGAGTCACGTATCCCATTAATCGATTTAAAAATTAAGCTATGGTGTATGACCACAATAGTACCAATTAAACCACACCACTGTCTGCGAGACCGTTACAAAATACTCTTAATCGGCCGATCATGCTATTATTATGGAAATGTGATACCTGTTAAAATTAAAAACTCTTACTAAGCCGCTATATATACAGATTAAGGCGTCTTATATTTATTTTTAGAACGTGAACTTATAGCTTTAGTACTTATCTTATCTTGTTTTGCAGTGATTCTGCCTATTTTTGATCACTTTCTATCGTTAATACTGTATAATGAATAATCTACTTAATTCTGGAATTAAATTATTGACTTGTTAACGAGCGTTTATGCTAATTTAATGTTGGAAGTGGAACCCAATAATAAACCAAATTATCTTAACTAAACCAATTCCAAACCAAACAATCAATTTGGAGGATGTGCAATTTATTAAAAGCGTGTACGCAGCGTGATCCTGCAACATAATTATACGAAATAAAATAATCATTAATATCCTTCTCCGTCCATTATACTTTGCGGGAATGTGCATTTTATAGTGCTTGTCTTGTCAAATGTCTATTTAGGTTCATCTTAAACCTGCTGGTTATTGTCTGCCACAAGAATAAAACACTTTTTCGAGACCTGGAATTCTTGGAAATATCGTACATTATTATTATTGTATATAATGTTGAGTTGACTATCGCTCCGTCAATCGTATACATACACTGTAATACTTTTTCCAATTATCGAATTCTATTATGGAACAATCCAAGAATATGAATTGTAACAACCTATATGGCACAGCAAAGCTCGTTAAATTAAATGGAGACCTCGATAGTTTTCGAGTCGGCATTTACCTTTTGTGTCTTTTCACAAAAATAACTTTTATTCCCTCCCATTCGAGAACTTGATAATAGAATCATATCCAGGATAATGGAAATAAAAAATGAATAAAAATCAGGACAAAAATCGTCATACTCTTTCCGGTTTCCTCGCTGCAAGGTAGTCTAGATAGCTACCTTTAGCATTTTCATCGCGTTTCTATTATATTACCATATTACCAATTACCTATTAATTTTTATGGATGCGACAATTCCCAAGAAATACATCCATACAATTTGTATGACTCTTAGATTCCCAACCATTCTCACAAACCAAAATAACTTTTTTGTTTCTGCAAAATCCTGTACAGTTATTTGCATACCTTATTCGACAGCAGCAGGGAACGATATAACAATGGCAAACAACTAAGAAAATGACTGCTTTTAGGATGGTTAGGTAGGATAAAGGCTTCCAGTAAAAGTCAAGCCCGTGAAAGTGGCAACTCATTGTGTGCACACGTTTAATCTAAACTGTGCTGTGGACGTGGCCACTACCAGGCTACATTATGCTTCTCATCCGGCAGAGCAGACGTTTTTATAAAATTTATTACTACAAAATGAAAACAGTTACACTGTTACAGTTTAATATAATACGTAGGGAGCAATGTTTTACATTTTCGTTGACAATACACCTGCAAAGTTGGAGTAAAAAAGGTGGTCATGTCCTTTTGCACATTTATAGGATGTTATAGTTATAAAACACCAAAGTCACAGCAGCAAATCAACATTTATCGTCATCAGACATGAGACACGGAAATTTATGGTTTTCCTGTCAAACCCTACAACGAATAGGAACCCTAAACCTGTGCTTTTTCCAAACAGTTTTTTCTCTCGTTGACTCTCTCTCACTCTCTTCTGGAAAACCAGAATGAAAGCAAAGGCGGTGTGGTCCCCGTCTGTCTCTCTCTCTCTCTCTCTCTCTCTCTAGCTTTCCTTTTGTGGTACGAACAAATGACTACGTTGCTAATTACTTAACCCCTGCAGCAAAGTAAGCAACTTTTCTTAGGTCCCCGTTTTTAGCTTTGCCATCGTTTATATAAATACATATAAACGATGTATGTACCTACCTATACATTTGCTTTTACCACGAGAATCCAGTAGCGAGAAAAGTAACAATAATAGTAACAATATGAACAAGACTATACAATTCTGTTTGGGATACGTGATTTTAGCTTTAATTGGATTATAATCTTTCATCATAAACTGTGCAAAATGTGCTCTTTCTCGCACCTGGCGCTTCCTTTCGTTTGGGAGATCCCAGTTCTGATTCTCGTCGTTTCTCTTTCCCCTCTTTCTGCTCGCGTACATTCCTAATTCCAACTTGCTCCCGGACTGTATATAACATGGCACGCCTACAAGGCAATATATATTTTTTGTATGCATCCGTGTGCAAAAACGACTCCCGTTATTACAGTAATAACGTTACGACGGGTACTCCTAAAAAGATTGGTGATTGCCTAGGTTCATGCTCCAACTATAAATTATACCTGGCTCATCATGCCTTCCAACACATAGGGAACATTAGCATACACAACACATGGAAAATGGAATTTCACGTGTTATTTAATTGACTCAATCACAAGATGTAGTGCTCCGTTTGCCACCATGTGCCTTGTATACAGCAGGTTTTTCCTTAGCGTCTCGAGCAAATGCACGTTTTTTCAGCGTGTTCCCAAACACAATTGCATGATATATCGAGTTTTAGATGTGCGGATATTACTATCGAGTTTTTAAACAATGTATGCTACTACTTACTCGATATCAATACTACAAGAAAAATATTATATTCCATAATCATAAAAAATGCTATTATCCCGCCATTACAGAACAATGTCATGTGCCAAGTAGTGGTAATATTTGTGTGATGATGGCAGTCGCTCTACGTAGTAGTAATAACACACAAACCCATTTCCCCCTAGTCTCTACCTTTTCTTCCTTTTGTGAACATTTTCCCTAGATGAACTTCATTAGTCAAGAGGCGTTGGCAGCGATAAATGAGACAATAATTTCTTTTTATAGCTGTCAAACATGTAATTTATCTATTCCCTCCTGTAGTTTATCATGGCTCCTTCAGAGAAAACCGGAAATTAATGTGTTGCTCTAGTCTTCTCCTTTCTCTACCTTGTCTACCCTGTTACGTATTACACCAACTACAGCACACTACCAAGTCGTTCCACAACACAAACTTCCACACACACACACACACTCATATCATGTAACTCTAATATTTATAATGGACCTTTTACGATTAGCCCTTTCTCCAAGTCCGTCCATTCACTTGATTTTGTCGTTTTTTGCGCTATCATTTTTCAGACAAAGGAGAAAAATCTCTAGCCGTGGGTATGAGAAAATAATGCAGCCATATCCCATAGAAAACCACGACGCGAAAATAGCCATTTTTAATGCTATCATCATCATCTTTCCACTAACAACTTGTAGTCATTTCATGGTTACAATTTTCTCCTCCTCATTTTATTGTCCTCCTTCCATTCACACACATAAAATATATTACGCCACCACCAAGCCCATGACAGACTAGACAAACAACCTTCCACCACCACCACCATCACCAATATAAGTAGTAAACTTCAATAATAATAATAATAAATAGTGTAACAACATAATACTTTATACTATACAGCTAACCACGCTATTTTTAGTGTCGATAGAGGTTAAGTATAAAGCAAACCAAAGAAGAATGAAATGAAAACACTGTTAGCTCCCCCTCCCCCTCTCTCTCCTTTCCCTTGCTCTTTCCTATACAGTTTTCCTTTTCTTCATGATTTTGTATGCACCCCATGAAGAAAACACAAGTTGACAGAGATAACATCAGAAACTGTCACATTAAAATACATGAAAAAATACTGGTGAAAATAGAGGGTGAACATGCAAACATGAAGAGGTAGACTCTCTCACAACTAACAATAACAAGTAACAACTTTTACTCTTGTACCTTTTTTTTACTATGCCTTGTGTGTGTGTGCTCAAAGGTTGAATTTATGTTTTAATACAAACCGTTTTTATATCAGTTTTTATCTATGGATTAGACGCGCTCGCACTTGGAAACATTTTATGTCTATACTACTTTCTCCACGCTCATTTAACTCCTTCTCTGTTTGGAAGTTGAAGTTTTAGTTGAGGTCTGTTTGGTTCGGTTTTTTTAGAAAGTGTGTGTGCGTTGGGTCTAGTCCAGTCAGTCATGTAGAAAAGTTATATTTTTCTGTGTCTAAACCACAGCCTAAAATGTCCATTTTACATGACGTTTTGACAACAGATTAAAATCATGTTCTCATAAAAATTGTATGAGCCAATAAATTTCTAATGCATATAAATATTTGCTAGCATTATTGCAAAGCTGCTTATTCACTTATTCTCGAGCATTAGCCAACACACACGTACGTATGAGTGCATGCAAAGTACAAGTCGCGTCGGTATGTCTGTGGTTCACATTATTCCGCGTGGAACGAGGAGGGCGAGAAGAGAAAAGTTTTTTTTTGAATGGGTGGGTTGAGTGAAAGCGACATTGATCGGTGTGGGGAATCATATACCATTATCTTTACTCAGTGAATTCATGAGGAAGTGCATACATCAAAGTAAGAGTGCGATATTCATGATGTACACAGACATTTTTCTTCCAAGCTCAGTCGGTTTACTCTCGAGCATATTTTTTTTAAAAGGCAGGCCAGAAAAGAAAACTGGAAAAGGGAAAAAATTCGGACAGGCAGATTCGAAGCTCAAACAGAAAAAAATGATGGAGTGTACCAAAATGTATATTTTATATTGCGCATGATATAATACAGTTATAGCTCATGTTCTTATCGTTAGAAGAAAACTTTTATTTTTTTCCCTTCCTACACGTGCAGTAACGTCTGGGGACTTTAGAAGGCAATGAAAATTCTACAAACTCGTGCTTAAACGTTTCAAAGTTGAGGGTGGAATGATACACATGCTATGTATTTTATTGTAAAACGTGTTATTTTCCATTGGAATAATAGCGGGGTTTAGACGAATTGTTTCCGTTAAATATGGTCGGCTGACGAATCATATTAATATAAACAAGAAATGACAGGCTAACTTAAGAAAGTCAGTAATAATAATTTTCGTGAAAAAAAGGAAATTCTGTTAAAGGCGGATTACATGCAAGCATGCATAATAAAACGGGCATGTCCAAGGAAAGTCATAAATATATGTATAGAACAAAACGGGATCTTTAAAGCGGTTTGGATTATGAACATATATTTTTACATTCACAGCGAAATTGTACACAACACGTCCACATAATCCGGGGATGTTCAGTCCCAAAAAGAAAAGAAGGGAAACCCCGCGACTACTACTCTTGTTTCTTAAATTGTTACAAGCATCCAGCGCAGACCAATACAGTTATATATACAAAATATCACACCGGTTTTCTCGAATGCATGATTTAAAATGTTATAAAATGATTGCAAAATGTGTAACTTTGCTAGCTCTGACTTAAACAGCGCCACTCTCCCAGCGAAGAAAAGTGTTATACCCGTGGCATTTTTCATTTTACCCGTCGTCGGTACAAAAACTGATTGTTCCTTGTGTAGTCACTTGCGCCTTTTGAATTATTTATGACGAGTTACAAAACAACAAAGGGCAACAACGGAAAACTACAACAACACTAAATTTTACACAAAATCGCGGCCCCACCGCGTACGTGCGTTCGTTCCGTTGTTGCTTTCTTCGGGCGGAAACTCACAATTTCTCCTCATTCTTCGTTGTCGTCTTATTATTGTTATTATTATGAATCATGCATGTCAGTGTATTTTTTATGCCCCAGTGATGGACGTCTAATAATGTGAAATGTTGGCAAAGATTGAGCTGTCTGCTCTGCTCCTTCGTTGACGGAGATTGCGAATGCAAATAATGGAAAAACGAAAATGCATCGTAATATGCAAAAATCGATAAAAAAAATATGAAAAAAACAAAGACGCGGAGGAAACGCTCTATTTATTGTAAATAAAGTCAGAAGTGTAGACACATACTACAAAGAAACGTGATGGAGGTAGCTTCATAAGCAAAAAAGTTGTTGACGGGTGATGTGAAGTGTACAGCGCCATCATACTTTGAGAGAGAAGCGGACGTGGGGAAACTAAGTACCTGTGTGTGAAAAATATGAGTAGTAAAAGCTCCGGCAAAAATAGAAAATGTGTTTGTGTTTGTTGTGTTTTAGTACCACGAAGGTACGGAAACCACGCACTGCATGAAGTGTAGGGTTTGTGTAACATAAACAAAAGTGATAAAAGTATGCCATCTCGCTATATGTTGTATATGAAAGCACCTATTTCATCCAAAACTTTCAATAGTTTCCAGTAAACGCGCGCTATTCCCTCGGGATATTTGTGTTTTAAATATATTACAAAGAAGTTTCCTCTCTCCCTCTCCCTCTCTCCTGCTCCCTTTCTACTTTAATTGCTTGGCTACTTTCTCCGGCAAACTTGAAATGGTGCCAATTGCTTCTAAGCATACGCTACAGTAATTACAACCGCGTTTCACACGCCCGTGCTCACTAATTTACTTGAATAATTTGGCATTACACCGAAAATATTATCAGTGGCTAAATAGATCGTTAAGTTTGTACTTTCTAATAGCCAAATTATTGTAATGTCTTTTTTCAGCCAATCACGTTATACCACGCCGTAATATGCTACACAAACTACGAACATGTATATAGGAACTTGGTATTAATATGCCAGCCTGTTAGTTCGGTAGACATTTTACACAACGACCAACTGCTACTAAAATCACACCTTAGGACATAATGAGAAATTCTGGGAAAGTTTGCAGTTTGCAGCAGACGTTACTTGATATTTCAGAGAGAATTATATATGTTAATTCGTTATAACCAGGCATCCCAATCGTATGCAAATCCTATCGTCATCAGCATCAACCGAGATGAGAAACACAAACATTGGCAATGTCACGTCTTTCGCCGGCCTCCATTGGGTGGGCATACACCATAATAATCTATTCGTTCTGTGTTGTCAAATGTACATGCTAACTGGATGAGAATATATATAGGTCACTTGGAAGAGCACATCGCAATAAAATTACTTTTTGGTGTCCTTGTGTCGTAGCCACTGCTGCTCGTACAAAACATGTCTGCTTGTTGATCATCGTTGCCAACCAAGCCAAGCAAAATGTGCGGAGGAGTCGAAGCAATAAATATATACACGTGTACACAATACCAAGTTGTCTTAAATGTTAAAGTGTGGTGTGAATCGGCCAACTGCAGCTGCTGCTATATATGATGATGTGTGTGTGCAACTAAAATATATAAATACCCTGCTTTGGCTTTGTGTTGTGTGTGTTCGAGTTCGAGGAAAGAGTGTATAAAGTATAATGTATTTTTATTTTACATCCATCATATCATGCACGACGACGACAACAATCCTGCACACAACTCGCTGCTGTTGTTGCTTCTAAAAAGTAGACTCGTTTTCCATCAAAGAGTTTTATACATCTTGAAGTCAACATGTACGTAGTAAGTTAAGTATGAAGTTACACACGTAATATATGCAATGTAATAAAACAAACTACTTGACAAAACATTTACATTCTACTCAGGTGTAGCAAATAAGGCTCCAGTCGGAGTGATTTTTTAGTAATTTACGTTATAATAGATAGTCAATAGTTGTATACGGAGTACTGACTGACCTCGAAATAAGCGGTTGGCTGTGTGACAGCAATGTGGTATGGTGGTGGAGGAATAAAATTTAGTCGAGGATCATCCCAAGTTGTTGTTTTCGCCGGATGGTTTATAAAATACCTGCAAAAAAGACAAACAAAACAAAGAGGGTAAAAATGTAAACATAAATGTTGGGAATTAACGAGGATTTTGTGAGTGACATTAGTTTTCCTTGTTACTGGTGAATAACATTTGAAACATTTGTTGACATTTTCAGGCGAACTCGGTGAACTAGTAAACTATAACATTTTATTTTTGCCAGTTTATTGGGTAAACATTTTTTTGTCAGTGAGAGGTTGGCATTATTTTCACAAAAAGTAGTATAGAACCACCAATGAGAGTAGCCGAAAATCATAATCAGGAGGGGAAATAGTAATATTGTTATTTGCGTACTATTTTTGCAAAGAGGATATGTTTATCAATTTCTTTGTTTGTTTGATTTGTGCCAACGGAAATTTGATTTGGATAGAAAGTTGTTAACCTAGTTTTTTGCTTCTATGTCGAACCCTAACGGTAAATCCAATGACGTTCTCTATTGTGTGGTAATAGGACTGAAGAACCTCAAATGTGATTAGAGACGGTGCAGTACTACAGACATTCTCATGATTTCTCCGGATTGACGCATAATGCCATTAGCGTAATTGGATGGTTTTAGTGCCTCTTTTGTTACTTCCATGATGATGGATTGACTACTCTCGAATGCTTTTGAACAAGTCTCGAGAAGTTATGTAGCAGTAACTGTGCAGACGTAAGTAATCATTATTATGAGTATTGTCTTTGAAAACCTTGTCCGTTGTAACGTCTTTTCTGCCTACCAAAGTACTACGTCTTGTTTAATGTGGTTTTGAAGTTGGTATTACGACGACTGTGCATATTATATGAGTTACGAATTTGCATGTTACTTTCTTCTTTTCATCATAAACCCAAGTCATGATATGCTATATACACAGCGAATTGCATAAACGGCAAAAGGAATGGCTCATTTTATTACGTATAGTGCTGCTGCGCTGCGCCTTGCAAAATTAAACCCTTTGAATAAACCATTAATTTTAAACATCGACAGCTGACGTCAAATGTACGATGTAGATTCTGATATACGTCGTAGGAGTCTGATGGAAATTGAATAATTAAGATGAAATGCTGTCTTGTTTTCCTTTGACTTGGAAAGTATGACAGTTGGCAGAATTGAAATGTAGGTAACAATTAAAAGCCTTTTATTTAGAACATCATGGCATAAAATCTGGAGTCTAATTTTGTCATTCTACTGGATGGCAAGTAGTGTAGTTGTCATCTTTTATAACGTTCGCAGACAGAAAAGTCGATTGTGTAAGTGTCACGAAACAGGATGTATTTAATTCATCATATTCGCTGACTGACAATGACGCAAAAACTCGAAAAGGGTATTTCTTAGGTATTTTCACATGTATGACTTGTTTTCATCACATACATCTGTACAGTGTGGCGGGCAAATTTGGTTACGTCTCAAACTCTTTTAATGTATAGGTTATTTTTATTATGAAACATATACTCACAGTCGACCAGTTTTCGGTTCGATTTTGCACTCCCATCCTTGAGGTAGTGGGCCGAGTCCGAAGGCATCCATATTTTTTTATTAACGTTTTTTATTTACAAATTGAATTTCTGCTACAAACTGGATCAGACGCGGATTTAACACGGTTTAAATTTATTTTTGGGAAGTATTTCTTGCGAAGCACGTATTATTTTAATTGCCTGAAAGCAATTACAAACGCTGTGGGACAGCGTGTAATTTGTATACAAAAATAAATGGATGTTTTGGAACTATTCCGTTTCCAAATCCAACAGCTTATGTAGCGTTTTTGGCAGTTTTAGAAAGACAGAATTTTAGTTTTAGGTTAGAATGATGCACTGGAAGTAGTAATGTTTTGCTATAAATGTTATACTTTAATAGTTGGCTTTCAATGTACTTTCACTGGCACATCAACGCTTCGACAGATGTGTGTCTCCCTTTTTATGTCTAGTGGTAGAGACAACTTTTGTCCATCCATAACTCATTTTTTACCCTCTTAAATATTTCACTAAAACTTTTAAAACATTGCTGGAAGGTTGTAAACGCTCAATTTAATAATTACTCTAAAAAACTATACTTCATAATCCCATGTAAGATTTTGTTTGTTCACTTTTCACAAGTAATCAAAGTTCCAACAGTATTATTAATGCTCGAGTTGCTCGTAATTAAAAAACAAAATCGAATTATGAAGAAAACTCACATAACACCAACACTAAAGTTGCAAGTTTTACAAAATCTAATCTGAAGACTTATTCAATTTGAAGACATGAAGAAGAAAAAATAATTATCTTTCTTTAATAAATTCAGTTATGTTATATGTTAGCACGACAGCTGTCAAAAAATCGCAACTAAACAAATTTCAACTAGCTGAAAACTAGTAAACTGAGCAGACCAAGTATAATAGTACCTTGTGTATAATATGTAGACTTTGGCATTTTCTGTGAATAACCCAGCGCTCTATTACCCATTTATATATTTTATGTCCCCCATCATTAATATTGATACCACCACTACTCTATCGCGCTATCGTACTAAAATAACTGCTGGTTGAAAACCGTATTAGTAGGTACAATGATAACCGTAATAAAAATAATAATGTCTATGCTTCAGAAGAAACTACGTGCTTCATATAACATGCGTGTCACTGATAATCTTATGCTATAAATGGCGCTTGAAATTACACTCCATACAGCAGTATAGATTATTATTATTATGATGTATACTTCGCCATCCCATATACACGGGAAAGAAGGCAGTGATGAAAGTTGATGGAACAAGCTGGTGGTGATGATGGTGGTGGGTAGGTACAAACGAGTATTAGTGACTTCTATAATGGAAACCGGAGGGAAAGCAGGCAGTCAGGCTGATAATAAAAACCTATCCTGCATTACACGCTTTGACTTGACTCACAAAATAATTTCGTTTCGGGAAGAGAGAGAGAGAGAAGAGGTATGATACCCGCTAATATATGGTTTCCAGTATGATAATGGCATATTAAAAAATAAAAGTGTTCAATTCACCTTACTTTTTTATAATACACAGGTATGTTCAGCCCTTTACATACACAGTCACACACACACGCACACAGAGTTAACACGGAATAACACCAGGCGGGAACATAGAGCGAAGAAAAGTCAGAAAGCATTATATAGAGAGAAAAAACTTGTTTCGAGGAGACTAGCAAGACAAGTGAAGAAGGATTCGGAGAGAGTGAAAGAAGTAGGTATATGTATGCAATGGTCGTGCAATTCTTATACGAGTGCAGTGCAGTGTACATTGTATTTCTATTTATAGGGAAATGAAAATATGTACGTATTTTCCATAATATATAGCGACCCTCTCTCGTTACGTCTTTTTCAAAGGTAACTTGTGAAAGAAAGCTGGTCTTATTCTTGTCCATAGCGGTTGAGTATACAGTTAGTCAGCAAAATCGTCCTTCGCTTCTCCACTTGTGAAAGAGAGCGAGAGAGAGAGAGAGAGAGGAAACAACGCTAAACAATATGGACACATGGCAGTAGTAGGTATAGGGGCAATGATCGTAATGGAAAGTTTTATTCTGCATTGGGTCCTGCAGTTTACGCTGTATCTGAGTTTATATCAAAGTGTATTAGAAGGAAAGTAAAGAAGAAGCCGTTCTCGGTTGTAATCGGTCGTAGCTAAATTCACTTACAATGCAGTGGGAGAGCAAGATACAAAGACACATATTTATACGTAGAAACAGTATCACTCCATACTAAAAATTTACAGAAACTTGCCATTCTGCTTTGTACTGTGCGGTCACACGGAAAGAAAAAAAGTCGAGAAAGATAGAGAATGTAAAAGGAAATGCTGTTGTATATCCTGCAGAATAATTTTCTTTTTAAGCTTATTTTTCTGTTCAGATTTTTCTCATCTGTTGTTACTGCGATGGTATGGTAATTCATCCAGAAAAGAACAAGGAGGAGGGTAAGTTGAATCCACATGAACGAGTGCAGGGAATACAGAGGGAAAGCAAAAGAGCGAGCCGCACTAGAGGCACAGCTTATAATCAAAGTTATGTGTGTGCTGACTCATTCCCCGCCATGCTCGCTCACTCGCGGTGGTACATGTTGTGTACCCGCACTGAACTACGCTCCTCTAGTGTTCCTGGTCGACATGGGCTGAAAGAGAGTGCCAGAGTCAAGTTCCCCTTTAAGACAAAAAAATAAAATAAATAGAATGAAAAGTACGGGGAAACAGGGGACCGGAGAATTTTCGATTTATGCACCACTCGCCCGCATTCACATGGGCTTACCTCTGTATGCAATCACCCTATAATATGCAATATGCAAGTGTTTTATAAGTCTTACAACAAAAAACTCGGTATATCGGTAAAAAAAACATTTTATAAGCATGCATCGGCAAAATATTTGCTGGAGAGATAATGCATATGCGTGCATTGTATCGTGGTTGTTTGGTTTTAATAGAGTAAAAAAGTTGCAGGCTTCTGTGTGCATTGTAGTATGAAAAGCTGGCATGTGCTGGTGTTTCCAGATCCAAATTCATATATCATATCTTTCCTCTTAGCAGCTTAATGTGACAAGCTGGAAATATATAGATCAAACCGGCGAGAAGTTACTACTACAGAGAAACAGCTAAAAAGAGAATCAAACACTCTTGTGTGCGCTTTATAATATCCACCCAGTTTGAATATACCGACCGACTCTTGTACCGTCATATGAACAAAAAAATTCTTAAAAAACGACAGTATACGTATGTATTTATACTTTACCTATTTCGTTATCTTGTTTTTCTTTCTATTAAAATATATTCACTTTAATACTTTTTGGTATTTCATTTCTTCCTCATTGTATAGTAGCCCAGTATATTTATCTTCTTACGGTGATGCTCTGTTTGTATTGTTGCTACCATTGTGTTGATAGTTGAAACAGCCTGTAAGAAGTGAATGCAAAACTCATCTGTATTTCAGGTTTTTTCTTTTCTACATGTGCAGTTCCAGCGGGCAGATACGTGTGGGGGATTTTTCTCTCTCCTTGTTTCGCTTTCTTTCTACTTGGATTTTCTCTCTCTTAGAAAAAGGTTATTTACCGGGGTTCTCGTTGGTTTTCTTGGTGAAGCCGGGTTTGCCTCTGTTTTCTTCTCTCTCTCTCTCTTTATATATGCCATTGTGATAATACATAATGTGACATATTCCCCAACGTGCTTCGTCTCTCGCACTCTTTCTCTTGTGTTTATATAATATAATAACATAAACCATAGTGTAATAAGATTGTATTGAGTTCGTGACACATGTAGGTTTATTTCTTTCGTTAAAAATAATACCTACATTGTCGGCGAACTATTTTTGTTGTTGAGCGTAATAGCTATGTATGTTTTTGCTTTTTACGTTGTCAGAAAGGATTTTTCTTCTCTCTGCAACGGAAAAGGAAAAGGGTGAAAATAGAAGAAAATAAAGCCAAGTTGAGCTTAAGCTCTTTTTGGTAAGTTTTACACGTATGTATAAGTAATGTTAGGTAAGGCTTGTTATTGGTCAGTACAGGAAGACATTTAGCCGCAAAAGCGCCGCCATACACCGCCAGTTGTGTTGTAGGAGTACATCTGAAAACACTCGGGATGTTATAAAACATTTATTTTTTCAATTAAAACTTTTCCCGTCGTACATATTCACAGTTATTGTCGTTATACACACTTGATCTGCCTTGTGTACTGACGTACACACACGGTGGTAAAGTATAATGGCAAAAGGAAAATGATTTTCTCGGTTAAAACGACTTTTTATAAATCTCTTGTAATGTTTCCTGTTTTAACTTTAAACCAGCGTTGAATAAAAGTGAAAGAGAGAAAGGAGGAGAAAACTGGGAGAGTGGGAGAGAGTTTGTGTTTGTGTGTGTACAGAGAAAATCCTCATTTTTGGAATTCAATGGGTTCATTTTTTACAAAAAGTGTGTATTTAAGTTGTCGAATAGCCTTTTAGAGGAGTGAAGGAATTGTTATTGCGAACAGAGTAAGGTCACGGAGAGCGAGAGACAGTGAACGTATCAAACAAGGTTCCCCGTGGAACCTCCACTCTTCCTTCTTGCCTTTTTCCTTTGCTGTCTCACTGTTCCCTCTCATATTACTGCCCATTTACCATGATCAGCACCAGCAAACGTGAAAGGGCATCTGGTCGGTAATCCTCTCGTTCTGGATCGTCCCCTTTCGGTAGAAAACCTATGCACACTACAACACACTAAAAAATATCCTACCCATTTCCATTCAATATATACACACTTACACACAGACTTCCATGCACTTCATAACATTCACGATGAAGGATAGCTGTGTATTTGTATCCGTCTATGGTATGTCCGTTATGTGGTGTGAGTGAAAGAAAGGCATTTTCGGGGTGAACGTGCCTCTGTATATTAAAAGCCAAGTTGGTAACGGAATCTAACGTTCTGTTTGTGTGTCTATGTGGAGAACGGAATTGCATGCTTTTTTAGAATTGAAACACTGGTTTTGTGTGTGTACAGGGTTTATAGATAACCTTCATCAGTTTACTCAAGATTGTTTCGCTTTATGCACAGTCCCACATATAACAACCACACATATACGCAGACACACTGACACCACACACCAGACTGCATGCTTGCATTCACACACAGCAGCAGAGTAGTGGATAGGAAACCTTTTCGCGATTTCTTCTGCTTTTGCAGGCTACAACATAACGTCATTCAGTAACCCACACACACACCAGCTTCATTCTTTCTCTTCCTTTTCCTCATACCTTTTTTACATACGAGGCCACAGTGCAGAGTCAGATGAGGAACTGGTGAGAGGAGAATTTTTTGGAGGTATTTGTTTGCTTGCCAAGTTGCCTTTCTCTTCTCACTGACAATTTGACAATCTATCGGTGCGTACGTACGCGCCAAGAAAATAGAAATTGTGGTAGCGGAATAGCAGCAGAAAAGTTAGAGGGAGAGAGAGAGAGAGGTGGTGATGGTATTGGTGATGGTGGCGGCAGTGGTGGTGGTAGTAATATAAAAGTCGGTACTTGAGCCACCTGCAGCAGCAGTCGAAAGAGTGTCGTGTTCCCGATTGCGAGCATTTTTACTCTTGTTGACTTTCTCATTTATTCTCATAACATTATTTTCATATGTCGTTCCTTTGGATTTTTCTTCGGTGTGTCAGTTAGTTTTTGGATTCGTTTCGGAGAAGTGGTAACAGTAGACTGCAGTAGCGGCACTACTACTGTTACTACTATCACTAGCAAAGACCATTGGGTTTCTCTTGTTGAACTTGAAATCCGATCTGGCTAACGATTTACAAAAAAAAGTTATCAAAACATAAGTGAAGAGGGTTTATAAACATTAGCGCCAGATGATAGTGTGCTCTTGGAATTATAATGGGAAATTGAAAAAATGCTGACTACCAGAAACTGTGTGAACTACTTGTTACTTTCAAGTTTTGGCAAGTTTCTTCACGCTTTACCACAGTTTCGGCGGAGAAAAATATCCCATCTTGTTATTTTTCCATTGGCTGAATAACCTGTCAGCAAGAAAAATTGCAAATTGTGCGACGCCGTGTTTGTGTGTTGGCTTTCCCTTGAAGTTTCCAGACTACACAAACAGCGGAGAGCGGATACGCGGTAAGTTTTATTTACTGTTTCTGAACACGTGAAAATGTGAAACATGCTTGAAAACTAGATGAAAATAACGAACCGGCAGGGAATAGAGTAATACCAGAAATGAATATTTTACCGAGAAAATCATTATAAATGAAGTCAATAAACAAGCATAACATTCGGCAACTAATTAAAAAATAACTCTCCTAATAATTGAGTGCATGTCATTATATACATTCATGGCTAGGTCTCATCATCTTTGTATTATTAATTACTGGAGAAATTTGTTGCATTGTTTCCTGCACATGTAAATGAGCCTAGACTCCGCTCAATGATGATGATGGTACATTCCGCAAATGAAAACTTGCATGGCCGTAGGCTGCTCCAACCCAGACAGCTTCAGTTTCCTTCACTACCTTGCTTACAGTTAATGTCATTTACTGTTGTATATTGGCTTCATTGTCCAATTATGTTTCTGACAGTGTAGCATTCCGACCATCCTGTATTCTCTGTATACACGACACACACCGAATAGCCATCATCAAATGCAACAAAAGCTTGTTCACTTTTACCGTTGTAATCATCATCATCATCCGCAACA
>JAHZNB010003007.1:0-49666 GCA_027744295.1 Callyntrura guangdongensis | reverse complement strand
ATTATGTGATCTATAAAAACTCGGTCGCTATTGATATCGATTTTATTGGCCATTTTACATCAAAAAGCAGCAAGTGGTGGGGGCTGGTAGCTGATAATTTTTACGATATGGTGATAGGGATGATGCAGTTGGTTGAATGGGTAAATGCCCTTAAGGCATGCTATTAAAAATGCACGGGTAAAATTTGTTTATTTCTATTTATGTTTGCTTGTAAATACGGGTTCTAGCGTCAATCTGATCTGACCGGTTTAACACCAATAAGATTGCAAAAATAATCCAATATTAAGCTACAGAAAATCAAGCCCTATCGGTGGGCGGACCAATTAAAAACTTCAAAAATTAATATTAACTACTAAGTTTTGTGTACATGAACCTTTTGAATTTTTTAATGACAACAAACTTAATCTACGTATCTGCATGTTTAGTTATATTGGGCCACACCCTAAAACACCAGAAGGTGCTTAAGTTAAAACACAGTAAAAGTTTTTGATCGCTTTTAAGCGAAACTCAAAAATTTTGTGATCGATAATCAAAAGCGAAGATTCACGTTACGACAGTCCCCTCTTTAAAATTTTAAAAGTTGCATACAACGATATGGGGTCATTTGATATCTCTTTTTTACCGATTTATTTCCATCGCACTGGATCATATAGCATACCAGTAAGGCCATCAGCAAACATCAGCCAGTTTCCTACAATTTCACTCATTTTGTTGCCGTTCTCTCTACATATCTCTTTCTCTGTGTGGAATGGCTAGCGGAGGGAGTGAAAACGGCAGCTTTATCATTACATATCTTAGTGGGGTGGCGGTTGCAGCAAACATCATAAGTTTTTTTTCCTTTGAAGCGAAAAGGCACACAAGTAAAAATAATAATAATATCTAATGTAATGTATTATAATGTAACTCTATTTTTTACTTGTCCTTCATTCATCGTTGTTCGTAATAATAATAATAATATTAATAATAATAATAATAACACTATAAAATAAACGCCATGTTCTCCATGTGTAACTACATACTTTTTATGTACTTTTGCATTGTATTGCATGTATTTGTGAGTGAGTGCATGTGTGTGCTGTTAGTACATGCACAACACTGGACAAAGTTTAGACTTACGCTGCTTACCCATATGCACATGCCTCTATCCAGAGAATTTGGCTCTGAGAATGGTTACGCTGCTGCTGTTTTTCAGCCATGTTGAGGACTTATTTAGACCGCATAAAATTCTAATAGTTAATATCCCATGGGCATTTTTGCTTTCTGCTGTGCTTTTGCGTCATTTCTTTACTATATAATGTAGCCAAGCACGGACCGAGGAGCCGAGACATGATGCTTCATAAATTTTCTCTCAATTCCACTACTGCCGCCACGATTACACCTAAACGGCAAAAAAAGTAGCAGTTCACTCGTGCAATAATATAAAATGTTGCATCCAAAATGTTCTAGTTGAAAGAAAGAGATGGGGAGGAGGAGACGATGTAAGAAGCAAAGTTACAAAAAGAACAGTTGGTATTTTTTCGTAATATAGTAGAAAACCGGAACAAGAACACTATGGCTTCACTTCTAATATGCCATTACAATATTACTGCCTTGCTCTGAATACTATTTCAAATGACAATATAATCAGTTTGCTGTTTAGTATAGTCAACACCAATAAATACGTATTTATAACTTTGTTAGCGACCAATCAACAAGATCTTACGGCATTACTTCCGGTGTAGTCTTTCCTCTTCTATTTCTCTATTCTCTGTATTTTCATCTAAAATAAGGGCACAAAATAACCTGCTAGAGTTTTAAATAAATACGTTATCGTAGTGCTATATAATATAGTTATAAAAATGAACTGTAGTTACGGTTATAGTAACACCATTTTTATCGTCTCGTATGGCTGCCAAACAAAGTCAACTACTTTCTCAAAGAAAATTTGCAAAGTTTTTCTACGGTTTCTTTGCCAATCAAGCAGAACGCGAAGTATGTTAACACAAACACAGCATGTCACTACCGTTGTGTGTGGCTGCTTATTATTATATTACCCGCGTCTCCAATATTAGCGTAATAATGTAACCTGGTAAAGTGATAGGGAAACGGATCGTTTTTCCGTTTCGTTTATTTTATTCATTATTTTTGTTTCGTCCTTTTGCATTAGTTGGTGATCTATATTGTAATTTGACTCGTAGGCAGGGAGACGTTAGCGTGTGTATTTTCTCTATGTTTCTGGAAGACGGCAGTACGATGAATTTTCTCCAAAATGGGTCTACCTATTTGATCCAGCAGTGCTGCTGCCATTATTATGCGATCCAATTTTTACATATTCATTCTTGTATTGGTTGGGTGACTATTTTGTGTGCATAATATTCATCACATTCATCTCGTCATCTTTTTCTCCACACAGCCACCCCGCTATTACGTTCTCCAACTCCAACAGCGGATCCATCCCTTGAGCAGATGTCGGCCATCCATTTTGCGCGGCTATAGAGCTACGTATACACTTGACTTTTCGTATTTTCTGGTTAGTCTTAATACCAGTCCAAACTTAATATCGAAACTAAAGTGTATGTTTCTGCTAATATAGTACTCATTGGCTTACTTTCCTAGCCGTCGTCACCGTTGTCGTCGAAAAGGAAGTACGAGTATAAAACGTTGTACGCAAACAAGTTATATATTAGGGTGAAAAGTATAGGGAACCACGTCAGCAGCAACAGCCAGCTAAAGCATCCATAATAAGATCGATATCGTAGACTCTGGGAAAAGACAGAAGGAACATTGTGTAGTCAAAGTTAAGGCGTATTATCCCATCTTATTCTTTTTCTTCCATGTAAAATGAGATGAGACCATTATTATTACCTAAAGTATGAAGCTAACCGTAAATGGCTGCTGCTACTCATTCGCTCCTACTACTTTAGAACAAAGTTTGTGGTTAATCATCGACGACGGTGAGCATCCTGCTCGTTTCTGTTTCCTAAAGGAGTGCAGCGTTCCAGCTACATAATACACACATGGTCATGCATAAATTCTCAAACAATCTGGTCGTTTGCTTTACTTTGGCACTGGAACGTTGTGATACACATGTACATACGTACATTTCATCATAATCATTATACAATAGAAAATTGGTTCCGGAAGTAGAGGCAGTATAAATAGATTACACTTTTTCTCTCACTCTCTTCCCCATACTATGTCCTTTTCTTTAATTTCCCAACAGCATGCTATCAGCATGAAAGCTTTGTGTGATATTTCCTAAGTGCAACATAACTACAGAAAGCGCACAGCAGCACGTACGTTTACTGACTGACCGAGACGATGACAGAGAACGAAAGAGAGACTTAAATGATAGTCTCATGTTGCATTAGTAATGTCATCCTCATAGAACTATGAATCGTATCCGGCTACATTGTTTAGGTATACATTTTATAAGTTAAAAGGGCCTTGTATCTATAAGGCATACGATTACTGGAGAGCGAGTTGAGGTTGTACTGTTGTTACTGTAGAAATGACCTTCCTTTAATTATCGTTATGAGATTTACCATCACCCTGGCCAACCACGTAGGAAGTGAATATGAGACGAGGTCAATGCAATGCAATTATTACTGTAATTGACTACTCGTATTTGTATCATTGCATTAATGTTCGACAGTGCACCATAAAACGTCTAAAAGGAGACCAAGATGGTGTGCACTATTCTACTTTCTGGAAAAACAATTTGCACAAACAAAAAAGAAGTTTGGACCAGTTTTCCTGTTATTAGCAGTTTTTTATTGATATTATTGGGGAAGAGCTATTCGAGCTATTGTTTGTAGCACAAAACAGACAATATGACTACTCTACCGGTGACAACGGCTGGCCAGAGGCCATTCATGCAAAACTTTGGCAAAACTATAGTGTTCTGAATATGCAAAGTTTATCTTTTGGTCGTCCGTTTTTGTCGTTGTTGCCACGGGAATTCCTAGTAGTACCTGTATCATAATCATAAAGTACTCGAGTTTGTGGGACGCGTTGGGAAATTGGTACAAAAGTAACAATCTATAACATAGGTGCATGAAGTGTGCAGCCTCGAAAGTTGAGGAGCCTCGGAAAAACTTCTTATTTTTGCTAACTACTTGGCATGCTCTCCCAGTCTGCTATTCCTACGTATTTTGTGATATGATGGTGATGTCACTACTAAAAAAAACTGTAGCTATGCAGTGTGCAGTATTTCAGTTCGACTACCTCTTCCAACAGAAAGGGAGTGAGTGAGCGAAAAAGAAACAAGATCAACTTCTTCACTTTTTGCTATGGTTGCAAATAATAATCATATTCTCATCTTGCAAATACTCACTTGATTCTCCTCCTATGTAGCCTCCTTTTTCAACTGTAATCATGCTGCAAATTATATAGCCTATTAGACGAAATATGCTTATGTACAAGGGAGAAAATAGTCAAAGGAAGATATATCTAAGGAAAGAGGAAGGGAATAAAACAACGACTTTGCTCTTTTCCCCTTCCCGTCCATGTAAAATTAAGTAAATGATAAAGATGGATGCTGCAGTGGCAAAGGGTGAACAGGGTAACGCATATAAGGTAACCCAATAGAAAGCAGCCTTTTATCGTATTCAAGTACACTATAATATAGGGATACTAGTTGTCAGTATATTACATTTTTTTCGCATTTATATATACAATAATACCTTAATCTCCATACAAAAGACTCTCACAAATGCATATACACAGCGAGGGAAAGTACATGAGCAGTATCTGACGAAAAAGAAATGGTCGTTGAAGGGGTATAAATTTTAAACGAATCCATGGAGACATTATGTAGCACTTATATGTGTGTAGGATGAGTTTCAAGATCACGGTAACTTTAGAGCGAAAATTATAAGTGTAGCAGGGACAAAATAACTTTTCACTCGTCGTCTCATTATTATGCATTCAGTTGAGCGTGCTGAAATGGAGGAAATGTCCTTTGAATAAACGCAGATATACATTTGTCAGTACCATTGATTACGGCTACAGACGAAACTAAATACTTCGCACGGTAACTTGTATAAATAGGATTAAAATAAAATAAGTAAATTTGGATAATAGTAGTTCATGTGCGTTATAACACAGCAACAAGAAAAGGTATGTCGTAGAAAAAAAAGGAAACTCTTCTGGTGACTATATAGTAGATAGCGAGTAATCATACAAAATTCATTCGGTTCCTTGGCTCGTGATGATGGTTTCATGTATGACGGAAGAATTCAAACTGAAGTGGTTCCATTATTTATGCAACTTTTTCAAAACATGGATGGATATAGGGTCGGCCATAAAGGTAGCCTTAACTTTTCCCACTAGTATGCCATATGCAAGCTCTAGTAAGTCTGTAATGGTAAAGTAAAGTACGGTGGGTTCAGCAACATAAACTGGGGAAAAATGAGACTTATTTAGATTTTTCTATTATAACCCCTTCAGGTACACGATCTAAGTATAAAACAAGGGATGTATGATGATATCTAGACCGGGACTAACATAAATGTTGAAGAATGCGCACATTTACGTAATTTATGTTTTGAAGAATGCATAAATTTTGCAGGTATTCCAATAAAGAGATTATTTCGCGTATTTTGTAAAAGAAACTATTCCATGGGAAAAATTGAACCCAGTGAAGTATTTGACATTTAAGTTTGGTAAGTCATATCTGGCTTTTACGTCTGCAAAATATAACTGAAGAGTTTTGGGGTTTTTTTAAAAGCGAAGTATGCATTTGTGAAGTGATGAATTCAGCTTTACCGATATGACACTTCACTCACACAACAACGATGAGTAAAATGTAAAATAGCTGAAATCCTTTCTTGTTTGTCGTTCACTCGGAATTCCATAAGCTTTTCGTTATTTAATCCACTTACCTTTTCACTTGCTGTCGTTTTCAGGTTGACGATGACGACCCTTGACTTGATACTAGACCGTGTTTATCGTAAAAGCGACTAGTTACAAAATGTATTGTTTGAACGTATTTTGTCAGCTTCCCTTGTTTTTTAAGGAATTGCATGAAATAACAAGGGATGCTTCACTTCGCATTAAATTTAGAGGAATTTCGTGTCCAACTATGTCTACGGCGATTTTCTAGTCATTGTTTTGTTTATTCTCAAGGGAGCGTATGGCAGGGTTCAATTTAAGTGTTTGATCGTCCTTTATTATTAGATTGTACTGATTGACTGTTGGATGAAAAAGCTTTGTCATGAGATTTATTCTCTCTTCAATTTACTGATGGAAATTTTGTCACACTTCAAGCGCTTATGTACAAAATAAAAGGAAGATGAAACAGCAGCGTACATTGAGTATGCCTTCCTACCTAATGTAGATAAACAAGTATCGTGTAAAATATTTACTTTTTCTTTAAGACTCCAGTAAGCTGGCACTGTAGCACGAACTGAAACAATAAGAATAAGTAATTTTATAAGCTTCCCATACTAAGCAATCTTCTTCGTTTTATTAAATGAATGTTCTAGGCGAGCTTTTTTAAATAGAATGAATCAACAAATCCGCTCTGATTTCTACTGAAATGAGTTTCGACGATGTTATTCATTTATTTAGTAACAATATTTGCGACGTTGTGCAAGAGTTTCGTGAGCCGTATTGATACATAAAATGCATGTATCCAATTTCCGCCTACGTAACTATTTACAAGACATGAAATAGCTAAAAAAANCCGTATTGATACATAAAATGCATGTATCCAATTTCCGCCTACGTAACTATTTACAAGACATGAAATAGCTAAAAAAAAAAGGGTAAAAGTGAAGGTACTTTGATCAGAGGGTGTGAGATGGAATGAAGGACAGATTATTCTAGTGATAAAAATAAATATATAAGACAGATTTTGCGATCAAACAACTTCGGAGAGCGTGAAGAGAAAGGGAGGGAGAAAATGCGAGGGGGAGGGCAGCCAATATACCACCTGATTGAATACCAGAGGATCGGGAACAGTTTGTAACATAGAGGGAAAACTATAAAAGACGCATTTATCATTCTGATGTTGCCGCACAGGAAAACATCATCATCACGTAGTTGGCAATTCCCCTAGCCACTGAGATTGCAGTCATCTCTGCCATACTCCGCTTGTCCAATTTCTATATAGGAAAAATGAAAAGCGAACGCGACCCGTTTGCCTTGTAGCTCTTTATCTGTATTAAATAGCCCATTTTGGGACTGTCACTAACTCCATCGGGTAACTTACAGTAGCTCGATATGATTAAAAAAAAGTCTAATAGTGATATAAGACTCGAGTAAATGACTTAATGTAGAGTAGACTCAGTAAACTAAATAGGTATTAAATAAACAACCACTCAAGAGCCCAACTTTAACTTGCTGTTGAGTTCCATTCTTAAGTCAAAAGCAGACGTCGACGTCACTAATAAAAGCCCGGAGAGTGCCTCTGTTGTTGACTATATAACAAAGACAATGCTGCCAATGCGACCACTTATAAGCAGACTGGATGCATATTGTATGATCCTCGACCCGCATTTTGCGCTGCTTTTATACCATACTCAAAGGGAGCAAGTGACATTTAGCTCTTTCATTCCAATAGTGGTACGTGCTGGCGGGAGAACAACAATGTCTTGTTATAAAACAACGAAGGAAGCAATAACCGTGATGAATATGCATATATCTAATTTAACTTTCAAGTCGAAGTACAAAAGCGGAATTAATAATACGCACTGAAGCATAAAGTGCGCTTCAAGTGTCCCTTTTATGAACGACGTTGTTGTATTTCATATTGAAGAAATATACATGTCGTCTTGGTGGTATGGTAGCGTCCAGTCAAACATTTTGGTATACGAAAGATTTAATGGTGGATGACAAGGGATGTGATGTCCGTGGCTGGTGGGAGAGGGAATGGAAAGTAAAAGGATTTCTTCCTTTTCCCTTTCTAAGGATCCAAAAATAATAAAGTGCTGGTGCATACCATATTTTATATATTATGTCCACTTGTACAAGCAAGGAGGCATGACTGCCAGGATTTTGAACAAGAAAGTGAAGTGAATGTTCTGGTAAAAGCGACAAGCAAACACTCTGCTGACTGGCTGTTCTTCTTTCTCTCGCGTTTTCTTTCATGCATATATACATACATAATACACAAAAGAATCGGTGATAGTGACAGTGCTAAAAGGGCGTTATTTAACTCACACACAGACAGAACATTGCGGTACCAGTTACCGCAAGATCAATTAGGTCTCATCTCCTTTAGAAATTCCACGGGTTTGAATTGATTTTCCAAGCGCGTGCAAGGAACCCGCAGAAGGAACTGGTTCGACGTGTTTAAAAATAGAATATAATACACAAATATATGCGGTCGGGACAGTATAAAGGCAGAAAATACCTGCACACAAGTTTACGTATAAGCTTTATCACAAAAAAGAAACGCCAAACTCGCCCACATATTTCAACGTACATGCCCATTTACAGTGTCAGTCATCTTTGTAGAGAGGAAGAAAAAAACGAAGTGTTTTTCTTCCAACTATTTATTTATTCTTCCGAAATCTAATCATAAAAATAAATTAATTTTTCCATGGCCCGCCTGCCTGAGTGCTCAAAGACTCTCGAGATTCTTTAGATGCACATACGTACTTTTTTAAATTTGAGCAAAAGATCATAATGTGCAATAATACAGATCCCTGCTGCTTCAATTATGGCTAAGACAAAAGATGAATTAGAGCCCCTCTGTATGAAACGTATTAAAATAATTAAATGCCTTTCGGGGAAACGGGTGGAGTCAACTTTACGAGACTACTGCGAGTTTTCGGAAGATAGGATATTGCTGGCAGTAATAACAATAGCGGTGATCCTTGAACTGCCGTTTTCAAAGAAAACCTTCTGTAATGAATACTTCTCCGACTGCGTAGCTACGTGTTTAAGTACAGTGGCTGTGTACAAATGTCTGTACTTTGTCTTATCCAAATAGGTAGTTTCCATTCCATTCCACTTGTTATGTTTGACTACAGACCAGAGAAAAAAACTAACCAGAACCGAAGCCAGTCATATTTATATTTAAAGTAGAGCAGGGCAGGAAACCAGCCACCAAACAATTTTTGCCATCAGGCCAGCTTTGAGTTCATGGATGGTCGATTGCAAAAATTTACCCACCAGCTATCGGTGTCTTTTGCTAGCTCTGATTTATAAGGCGGCACAGATGTGAACACAATCGAATTGATTGTGAAACGAAGGAATTGAACTATATGCAACAGCTGCATGGATCTGAGTACAACAACTGTATTTAGGCTTGGATTTCGTGGGAAGTACATTGTTATCTCTGACGGTAGTCGACCACGTATTTTAGCAAGTCTTTCGTGCAATAAACTTTTGTCCATTTGCGTCAATGAAATAATTGTATGTAATGTAATGCACTCAACTAGGTGTGCGGGTTCATTTTCTTGTGTTTCCTGACGTTGACATAAATCAATTGTTTTGTTGTGCCTTGAAGTTATTTCGTCACCAATGCAATATGCAATACTTGATAATTGCAGCTCTTTGATTTTTAACCTTGATCTTTGAAATTAAATGCTTAGCGAGCCCATTTTGGCGTAATCAAGTCAGGCTTTTAGAAATTCGCAATCGGCAATGACCCTCCAACATGACGAGCTCAAAGATTTGTCCATGTGCTGTTTCGCTATCCAAAGTTTGAGTATCTAGTAGCTAAAATAGCTATGCAATTAGTATTTTATTCATGAAAATATTTCCCAATATCAAATCCCAAAAAACGACAACAACGCAAGTACGCTAAATATGCTAAATATGATAGAGATTTGCGAACTTTGTCATCAGGAAGTACACTGCTCTGTTTACTGATGACTGAAAAAACCTTCAATTTGAAGCACTAGGAAAGCATTGGGTTGGGTTCAATTTGTGCATATTTAAAACCGTTTCCACGTTAGGGACAGTTGACTTCAACATGGGATAGTCAAAAGAATATGTAAATCACGTCAGAGACACTCACGCGCGTGTTTCTGGAGTAGACTCACTTAAGCATGTAATTGTGACATTGTGGCAGTAGTTTCGAGAAAACAATATTACAAATGATGCCAAACAAACGAGAATTCGTTTCATAAATACATGTAGAGATGTATTGTCCCGTTTTTCACAACCGTTCATCGATAGCATACCGTCTCATGAAAATATTGCTTTCAAAAAACATTATACGTAGTTTTACACATATATTGTGTTTATCTTTTCGTCAACGTTACGAATTTTGCAAAGTTGTTTTTCTGCACATTCATAAATCTGAAAACGTATTTTCAATTACTTTAGGTAGTTGCCACTGTGAAAGTAAAAGGTGTCTGATATAACTATTGCGAATGGGTTTAATATTTTTTATCTTAAAGTAGAACAGCTTCATTAAATCGAAATGATTGCTTATAAATACTTCGTACCGTGGAGAATTAGAATAGAATACAAAAACTACGTTGACAGAAAGCCGTGACATTCTATTTTTGGAAGGTTTTTGGCGGCGTGCTTTATTACAGTTATTCTGGACTCTTGGGAAATACAACGGCTGATATTTCTCCAAACTGTTCAAAATTCCAATGTCGTTGGTGGTTGGGCATGTGTAGAGTAGGTACTTTCTTTTTTATCAAGCCAAGAACAATTCTTCACACCTGGGGGACATGAGGGGGCATTAGATGAGAGTGACCCAAAATCAATTTTTTCTGGTTTTAGATATGAAGTGACATCTATGCCAATACGTGACAATATTCGGCCAGAACACAACACATTTTAATTTTTGATGGTTATGGGTGGATGCATGCGTAACATGTCCTTAATGATGCCACATAATGTTGACGTAATTTAATTTGACGTATTCCAGTTTAACTTGACGTAAGTTTCGAGATGTAGGTTGACGTAATCAAATTTACGGTTGACGCAATTAAAAATGTAGATTGATGTAATTTAAAAAAAACTCTGGTATATCCAATTCATCTAAACTATCTGGTTCTGGGAGCTCCATTTGGATCTGCGGGCACGAGTCAGCATATTCTTAATGTCTGTTGGACTTGGTAGATAATCCTGGACATCCATCCATGCTTCCTCCACTGTGTTTTGCATCATCACTTGCTCAGTAGAAAGCAACATGTCGTCATACGCGAGCTTTTTTTGCTTGACCTTTTAACCTCCACATCCACTCCAGAATAATAAATTTATATTAGCGTGCGTAAGCAAAATTTGAGCGAAATTTGATCACATGTTAGAGACTGGGCACACCGTGTAATATTAATATCATTATTAGTATTTAATTTCATACCTTTTAGAATTTGGAGAACGACGCTGATGAAAACCGTTAGTATTCCAGCTCAATTTAAGCGTTTTTCAGCTGAAGCCATGGTGGTTAGAACTTGTTGCCAAAATGAAAGTAAAATTAAAACAGTGGTTTTCTTGTTACAGCGTCAATTATTTCACTGTGAGAACTCTACCAAAATTACATTTTAGGAAACGCCGAGTCAAATTTGCGTTACTTACGTCAAGACGTTTTTTGATTACATCAAGTCGTTTTTTGATTACGTTAAGTTAAATTATTTTTTAATTTTGTTTTGTATATTGACGTCATTTAAATTACGTCAATCGTAATGTATACCGTCCTTAATCATCCGTTCACGTATACTGGTGTGGATGTATAGCCTCCTGAAATGAACTGTTAAAAGTCTCTATTTTGTTTTTGGTTTGGACACCGCAATACGAAAGGTGGATCTTGCATGCTATCCTGTATTTGTAGCCTGATAGTTGTTGATTATTTGGTATGTATATGATAGTTTTTATTGTCTCTTTTATGAAAAAGTTTGACAACTTTAGGATTAGAACCGTGAGTCAAATTTTCATCGTTTTGAAAAAAAAACGCATTTTTGTTGATTATTTGGTATATGATAGTTTTTATTGTCTCTTTTATGAAAAAGTTTGACAACTTTAGGATTAGAACCGTGAGTCAAATTTTCATCGTTTTGAAAAAAAAACGCATTTTGAACGCCCATTTTTGGCTTCGGTTTTAATGATGAAAAGCAGTTGCACAAAGACAGTAAAAATCAGCAAAATTGAGTAAAAAGAAAGCATCGTAAATCCGAATCCGGATGCCGCTTGCTATTTCATATCTCATTGAATTCATGATTTAAATATATTCGTAATAGTTATTAGATTTGCTTTGTGAAAGTATTGTACGTAATGATATTTAATGTGTGTACTTTGTAGCCATAAATCTGGCCTTGGTTTTGAACTTTATGAATTTTCGTCGTTGCTGATTTTAGGCAGTGCTATTTTAAATTGCGCGACAGGAATAAATGCGTTTAGCAAGCAAAAATTACCATACTTGTGGTTATGATGGAGACTGAAGTTAGCAAAAATAAAATATGTTTCAAGAATTGGAGGTCATAACAGTGACGTCTCCACTATATCCTATTGCCTAACGCTGTTTTTATTTTCATATGGGTGCTACATAACCAGTTAGCTCATAACTTAAAATTAAAAATGACTGTCAAAAAAATGTCAGGTCACGGTCATGGTGGCTGAAAGTAAACAGGATTCGCTTGGGATCTTGATCTCAAGGGATATGACCGTGCTGGCTACACACTTCACAAAAATAACTAAACTACAGTATGACTTCAAGCAGAAAAAAATTAGTGAAAAGTTTACTTTGAGTATGGAAAGTAACGTCGTTGGAGTAAGATTTGGGAGAGTTGTGCTTATGATTAGATATTAAAGAAAGACGTACATTTTAGCTTAGCAGAAATTACTTTTTGTTTACAGCATCTGATAAAATGTGTGGCTTTAACTTTCAACTAAAGCCAAGAACTGATGTAAAAAAGTGAACGTAAAAAACATGGTAACCGACGGGGTTTTGCTTTTTTTAATTTAAATTCATGCATGTTGCTGTTGCACTACGGCACCCAAAACCAAGTCAATACATTTTTGTTAAACGTGAGACCAGCGATGTGTGAGAGCAGTATCTGGAAAATAGCAATAAAGTATCCGAAGCTACCAGTGACTAGTACTAGTATATATTTTGTGTACCAAATTGGTTGAAATGAATAAAGGGAAAGCAGAAGAGAAATCTACTATACGGACCAAGACGAACTGTAGAAAACTTATATAGATTACGCCACACAAGAATAGATTTTTTCATTAACAAAACAATATGTGTTTGAGGTTGGAAGACTACGTTTTATCCCTAATCTCACCCAGTAATGCGTAGTTTATTCATAAAATGAGCGAAATCTTTTTCCAGTAAAAGGGAAAAAAGTAAAATAAAAGCTGGGCAAAATTTTCAGCACGAAATTCTTTTAGTGTGGTCTGTCTTTCAAGTCTATTTATACCCAGATTGCTGGTACTTTGCCACACCACTACTGTGACGTTCTATTGAAATTTGCTGAGTCGCCGTTTGTACCGATATAATGCAAACCGCTGAAAGAGTTCATACATAAAAGAAGAAATTTTAATTATGCAAATGAGTACAATTATATAACAACATACTGTTCGTTACAAATAGGAATGTGTGTGAAAACAATAATCAATGGTGAAAGCTGTGACAAAGGCAAAAAAGGCTTATGTGTGCATTTTGTTGAGCGCCAGCCTCAGATAGAGGTAATTATGTAAAAACAAGAAATCAACACAGAGCGACAAGAATACTAAAAGCGAGGGAGAAAACGAATACATTGTGCGTGCTATTTCTGTGTACTGCATCGTCCGACCAAGCAAACAATCAAATTAACGAGAGTTGATATCTTGTCTATATTGTGTGTATATATATATTATATACTCGTAATAGTGTATGCATCTGAAGCTTGTAATTTTGAAACAATGGATAACTAGATAAACAATACTACACACATGACAGATGTTGTCAGAAAAACATTATCCTCCCATCACCTTTCGGAAAACATCAAAACTGAGAAATGACATGGGAACGCAACTAATTTAGTAACAAAAAGATCTATGGGCTCAACAGGGAAAATTGAAGCACTTTGCTAGTCCCACAGAGAGATATAGAGAAAGTAGTATGTATATTCTACATACATACGTCCTTACATATATAAAGAGAACCACTGTTATGATTACTATTACAACAACTATTGCTACTGCTTGTGCAAACATTTTCTTTCCAATTTCCACGTCACAAACACGTAGAAGGTCCCATGTAACATAATCCTTCAATAAAGAGTTCTCTATCAGATACGCGGATGCTTTATGATTGTTTGTTTATGAGTTGGTACGTATATCTTTGCGCCTTTCACGTTTTCTTTCGACTTAATGAAAGTATACCTGCATAGGTATACAATGGTTTTTTTTCTGTTTCCCCACATCATTTATTTTTTCCGCGGTGTGTTACCGTGATACCTGTGTTTGATGGTGGTAATGGGTGGAAAAATAGGTTTTGTGTGTACAATGATGGAGTTGCTGATGTCGGTGGTGATCACCTAGAGCAAGAAATAGAAAGCAGGGTACCGAAAGAGTGAACAAATCATTGATGGTGATTGTTGGTACACCACCACCGCCTTTCCTTAAAGTTTGGCAAACGAGCGAAAAATGTTTAGAGATCTGGAGAGAAAGTCGAATAGAATAGAGACAGAGAGGAAAATTGAAGAAGAACCTTTTTTATAGCCTCGATGATATTGAGTAAAAGAAGAAGAGTATTGTAAAAGTATACATTATATATACTAAAATGTATGTTGACATTTAAGCTCTACAAGTTTCACTGGATAGGGAAAAAGTACGCGTTTATTTCATATATTATCCATCTCTACACATCATACACAAAGAGAGATGTAGACGTCGCGAGAAGAAATAGCATTTACTGACTTTGGGGGGATTTTCATTTTTTTCTTCTTCTTCATTTTCTTCTTTAGTTTTTCCTCTTTTTTTGGGTATGGCAACGAAAGTGAAAGAAGAGAATGTCAAAAGAAATGTAGAAATATTCCCACTACTTACTTCGACTTCACGATCAATATCTACCAAGAGTGAGTGCTACTACTAGTGCTGAAAACAGAGGAAAGATGCTTGTAGTACATAATTCTGTTCATTTCTCTTTTTGTACCATGGTTACCATGTTTTTATCGCCCTGTCTTCTTAAGCGCATATAATATTTGCAGTGGTGAAACCGTCATACATGAATTCAGACATACATTCAGTCAATCAAATCATCCAGCACTTTGTGCCTGTGTATTTGTTCGTATTTGTTTGTGTGTATGTATATATATAAATGAAACATGCATGACTCTGTGCTTCATACGTAGGTGACTGAGATGACCAATGTGTTTGTGTGTATATGACATCGATCAACGAAGCCAAAAATTTTCACCTACTTTGAGAGTACAATTGGAGGGGCTGCAGTTATATAATTCCTTTTCCATTCAACGAGACAAGTATAGTTAGTCGGGTGTGTAAACACTTGAAATACTCTCACCGTGTGCCAGGCACTTGATGCATGATTCCACAATTGAGAGGGAGCAGAGTGATGCTGAGTGGAGAAAAGGCAACAGTCTATATAAAGTGGAACGCTTTTTCGTTATCCAATATAAGAAGATGAGTCGGGTGTTATATCTAACAGCAAATGTGATATCCTATCTTGTATCTACAATCATGATATTTTCTTTCTAGATATTTTTATTGGTTTCGGGTTTGCAATAAAAGGATTCTTTTTCGAGGGTCACAAATAGGTAAATAGTATGATCATATTGCTGCTCACTTTTGCCTGCCAACGAATACGAACATGCTTTTAGCACATGTGTTATGAAAAGAATCTTTGCAAGCTACATCGTAGTAGCTTTTAAACGGATGGGAGGAAATTCAACTAATCAAGTTGGATTACCTTTATTTATCAACATCCGAGGTGCCACTTGCAACCGAGGAAAGAATTTTCTCACTTAATCCTGTTCACCGAAAAAGCACGTGAACATTCATGCTTTTGCTCTGCCTTTTTAAAGGTAGTTCTTTTCCAATTTTCAGAAGAAAGTCAAATAAATAAGTAAATCTGAAGGACTAAGGAATAGGTTTGTCAAAAGTATATCGACGATACGTTTCTCAACATGTTACTAATGAAGCGTCTTAAAAGAAAAAGCTGGTCTTAAACCTGTAGGGTCGTTCTAAAATAGTATTATAGCAACAAGTAATTTGTACGTACAACAACCCCAGAGGATAGAATTCCCCATCTCTTTTCTAACTGTACAAAAAGTTGTACGCAGATTAAAAGTAGACACGACATACAACTCTTTTCGCTTTCCTTTCGCACTCATCACAGTAATTGAACCTAATGTAAAGGCTTGCTCACAGCGTAAAAATGAGGGAGTGAGGAGTTGGTAATAAGTCTAAGGTCTTGCTTTGGAATAATAAATGGTGACACTCTCACAGTACCTAGTTCACTAGATACATATAAATTATATGATATAATGTATAATTTGTCACACAGGAGGACACACATGCTCATGACATGACGTATGTATGAGTGCTCTTAAAACAAGACAAGAGGAACAGTGCAATTAAAATGAAATAAAAGCTCGGAAGAGTACCTCATTGCTTCATACATCCTAAAGCTCCCAGAGGGGGTTGCCACTGTAAAAAACAGTAATTAAGTAATAAAATTGTGAAGCATTCCCTATGGGGTTCACCCACAGAGTAAAGTGTGTGTGTGCTTAGTAGGTATTTATGTAGTGCTTAGGAGAAGTAGATGGAAAAATTGCTATCGTTAAAAAGTTTACAAGAGCTGGAAGCACGCAACTAAAAAATACATAAATTTCATTTTCAAGGCATTGACGAGTGACAACCTCAAGTGGTATATAAGTACATAACCTGGTTTGGGTATTTGCTAAAATTTTGTTTTCATGCTACTGCGTATATAGACTAAGCTACTTTACGTTGAAAGTCTTTCGAAAAAGCCATTTTTTATGTTCTGACACGCTCTGCTTTTTAAAAGGACAGTGATCGTCCATTGTAATATTTACTTCCTGTTGTAGAAATTTTAACCACGCGTACAATACAGCATGTGTGTATTTTTCTTTACAGAATGGCTCCCACACAACAAAACACCCTTCCAAAATCCCTGAAAAGAGCAAAGAAAGATGGGGAGACTATTATTGAACCAGTCGAGCCCACAATAGCATCACGTCGATATGTGTCCTCGACTTCAACAAGAGACCCAAGTAAGTAGTGCATTGTAATTTGTTATAGTAATGTTAAACTGAAGTTTCTTCTATTTTTCGTTGAGTAATATGAACGAACGTGGTATTTAACACCGTGTGTAATAAAGTCCTACATTTGATGTAATACTCTTTCTTGTGATGTTGTGAATGAATTCAGATATGGTAACAACTATAGCTCCGGAACAAATACCTCCCACGAAGGGGCCTGCAGAGGAGTTCATGGACAAGAGTGATCAGATTGTGCAAAAAATTGGAAAGGAAGTTGGAGTTCCACCTTGGGGAATGTATGCAATAGTAATAGGTACGTAAAACCACAGTGTAATAACAAAGCATCTCTCGAATCAACAAATTCAAATAAATTCAATTACAATGACATAAATTTGACATAAACATTTAAAAGAGGTTTTGTATGCATTTCCCTATTCAGTCCAAAACGTTTTCCTTTTAAAGAAAGTAGACAGTTTGCATGATTACATTTTCTAGAGGGTAATACCTTCACATTGATTCTATCGTGAAAATCAAAGTCGTCACTCTCATACAAATTAGACCGAAAGGATTATTCCTTACAACAAAACTTATAGACTTATCATAAGTAGACTTAAGGTAAGTCATAGACTTAACGTATTCCTGGAATCAATTATTATACTAATTTGGTGACTACCCATCTAAGCTCATTGTTCGTATTATCTACTAATTGAAATTTTATAAATTCCCAATACCTGAGGCCAGTTCCACCATCGCATTACAAATCTTGAATAGTGCAAAGTCCCATGTATTTTAAATGAAGCTTTGCACTTTGCATTGGTTGTAAAGTTGTATTTTATTTTTTGCTAAATACAATGTATGCATGTGTGATGTTGACGTGTCATGTATACTGGAGTATTTATCTTTCCACACGGCACTCTCCTATTATTCAGAAACATTAATGGATGCACACATGTATAAATCCTTTAGTTTTTCAACATGAGATGTAAACCGTACTTCACTTCCTCAATGTACTTCAACCAGAATCTAAATTTCTACCCTCCCAAAAATTGAAAGAATAGACGTCAAAGGAAGTTGCTAAAATAAAATAGCAGCAGCATCCGTGTGGTAAAAAGTAGGAAATTACATTAAATTACAATATTTTATCAGCCTACCGGTACGCACCAAATGGCTCTTTCCGGTTTTTTGAACGAAATGATTATTTACCACACCGCCTCCTTCCAATTTATAATTTAGTAATTAATGAGTCTAGCTGCTAGAAAACTGTCAGGAAATGAAAAGGAGATTGCAATGAAAAGTAATAAACTCATAGTAATTACAGGGTTAACCGCATAGCGGAAATCACAACTCGATAAGAGCTATCAAAAGGAACAGTTGAAGTATGAAATAATAGAATAATCATGCTTTCTCCTTTCCTTGCTGCCCTCTATTAGACCTTACATATAAAAAACATATTCTTATTCAACTAGATAAGTGCTTTTGAATAACTCGGTAAAATAACGTATTTAATCAAAAATGTTTCCCGTCACTCCCGTTGCCCTGCATTTGGACGGAAATGCTGAAAATCTTCATACCTGCTCTGGCATTTCGCAGAATTTGATAACATCATCATGTAAATGTGTATATGGACACTTTTTATCGTCGTATAAACAGTATTCAACTCAACGTAATGTTTACCAATATTTAAACATCCATATTAAATGCATAGCTTCATAGATATACTACTGATGATACCGAGGTGCTCAAATGAGGTGAAACAACCAACAGCGTCTGGTAATTCACTTACGCCACTCGATAGAACTGCGTTGTAACATACGATACATACTGATAGAATAACCATTTACATAATTTGGATGTATGTCAAAGACGTCAATGTTTAGTCGTGGTAATTTCACGTAAGCGGGAAGCGACAAATAATGGATATTTATTTCGTTTTTAATTTATTTATGCGTACAACACTAGTGAGTTTACGAAACTGCCTAGAATCTAGTGGTTTGATGATAATGCAGATTTTACGTCTTTTTCTTTTTTACTCAGGTCTAGCTATACTGATTCTGGTAACTTGCTTTCTGTGTATTCGACGATGCTTCCGAAAGCGAAGAACAAAGGATGCGAAGAAAGTAAAGGGTGCTGTGGATCTCAAGTCTGTGCAATTGCTAGGAAATGCTTACAAGGAAAAGGTATGTGTTTCGTTCGTCGACGTTGTCACTTTACCTACCTGACTGATGTGTCTGTGTGTTTTTTGTGAACAGTAAATTGATTTTCCTAATGCGTTTACATGAACAATAAAGTGGATTTTCGAATCGTCTAGCAACCTTAATAACATTTCGTATGGCTGTAGAAAATGACTGGCTAAAAACAAAAGACATGGAAAATTGAAATGTTATTGAATGGGGTGAAGTAAAACGATGTGTGTAGTTGTACCCAATCCCGAATGATTTCCGCCAGCAAATGAGTTGTGGTTGAAGCAATTGGGTTTTACCCAAAAATTTAAGTTACTTACTGGTAACGGCAAACGTAAAAGTCGCATGTTTCTTTATCGCTACATTGAGTTAGGAGGATTGGAGGAAATAAACTTTCAGTGTTTTATTGCCACTTGCTTCATTTTATAATTTCCTTTGTATCTTCATTGTAACATAATTAAATTTTACGCCTCATCATACATTTCCCCTTCCATGTATGACTTGATCAACTTGATTTGATTACCGGGTACGTACGACATACCAACTTTACGTTGTCGAGATTTGAAAAAATCTGACATGTAACTTATGTATTTAGAAGGTTCTGAACTATGAATACATACATACTTTAACAGAAAAATGACGATTGTAGTGTTACTTTAGTCAGGTTGTTTTTGAAGTTAGACCATATTGATTCTTGGGTGCTCAGAGAGTAGACATCCTAAATACGGAGAGAGAGAAAATTAACTAGCTATCTCTTTGACATATATTTAAAGTGTTGTTTGTAAATACACCTGAAAGTACTCGCGTAAGGTACTAAATTCCTTAAATTCCTATACATTTGACACGTGATACATTGCTTGATACTTGCCTAAATAATATTCGTACTATATGAATTTTCACCATGACTCAAAACTTTCCCTACTACAAGTTGGAAAATCCAAATAGTCAGGGCGATTCTGTTTTAGTGCGACGACGACATAGCATTCCAGAGCCAGGCATTCCGATAAGATTCTATCCACGCCCAGGCTTTCTTACCGCCGTAAATGATCGTTTTGTACAGCTTCAATTGAGAAATGTTTCCCAGTCATCGTTCTTTTTTCGCTCCCAGGTTCAGCCAGATATGGAGGAACTGACGGAAAATGCAGAAGAGCAAGCAGAGGAAGAGGAAAAAGTCCACGTTCAAAAGTTAGGAAAACTTCAGTACAGAGTAAGTAGAACAAACAAAAAGATTTTCCCTGGTTGATTAGAGGATTTGGATCATGGAGCAGTTTGCTGAAAACTTTATTTCAGCAGAGTGGTAGAAGTGACGTGGGCTTAGTTGGATTAGATTTTTCAAAGAGCTAGAGAATAAAATGACGCATTCGATTGATTGACAATTGTAGTTCTACAAAGTGAGGGATTTGAGGCAGCCTTAAAGCTAACCCACATTACTTACCTACCTCTCTCCAATTCTTTCATTTCAATGTGACAAGTACACTCAAAGAGAATGAAATAAACTTTGTCTGAACGACATATATCGTCCCCTGCTGCTTTCAAATTTTAATCTTCTTTCGCCCCAACTTATCTATAAGTTTTATGACAGCTAGTAGGAAAACATGGATACACCAAATGAGTTGAATAACTGACATTGAGAAAGTCATAAGATAACAGGATGGCAGTAGTTAGATATACTCAAATATACAATGTTTCACAAAATAGTATCTTTGCCTTCTTTTTTAAACGCACTGATAATGAAACCACTATATGTATTGCATACTATATGATGTTCGGGCAGTGCTACAACAGACAAACATGCAAGTCACATTTCTTTGACTCATTAAACATTGTGTGGCATGGAAAGGTGAAAGATCACCGGAAGGAAAATTTAACCTTGTGCACTTCTATTTCTTTTACAATACCTTCATCCAACTTTCTCTGACGTTCTATTTCTGTCTTTGACCATTCCAGCCTATCAACTGAATATGTCGGATCATGTAATATGTATACTAAATGGAATACGTTAGTAGTTTAACAAGTTGTAATATTTTTTCCCCTATGCATAATCAGCTGACAAATTGGACAAGCATCTTAGACAGTTTAAAGTCAACATATATTGTTAGAGACATTGACGCAATTTTCTCTTTATAGAAGTTTTCTGTACTGGTATATCTGTCCCAGTGTAAACTTACGAATGACTTTTATTTATGCGAATCATTAAAAACTAAACTGATAAACGTAGGGTACCATGAACCATACCACTAAATAGGATTAATCACCTTGGTAAATGACGCTACACCAGTATAATTTAACTTGGCATGGGAGTTAGGATATTGATGTATTTTAAGTGTCATTCGTCAGCAGCAATAAACTGGTTCGTTTATGACAATAGTAAACATGGAAAAATAGTGACATAAAAAAATTACGGGGTTTTGCTGATTTTTTGTGATGTACATGAATACCTCAAGTTCGTTAATATTTTAAAAGTTACTGATGTCAATGAAGATTTATCCCAAAACAAACTATTTTCTCCTGTGAAATGTTCTTAGTTGCCATACGGCGATCTGATGGCCAAAACACTAGTTTTCGCTATTTTTGACTTTGATCGGTTTTCCAAACACGATCAAATCGGCGAAGTGAAGATCCCACTCTGTCAACTCGACTTGGCACAATTGATTGAGGACTGGAAGGAACTTTCAAGTGTTGAAGGAGAAGGAGGACAGGTAATATTTGAAATAATTTTACAGGCATTAAATTTGGTGAAATATACACTTCGCCATCTCTAATAAAGAATAAGACCATTTTCAGCACAGAATAATTAATAGAACTGGTTCACCAGACACATGAACAAGCGTAAATGCTATACCTCTTCAAGATTTATTTTTATTTATAATTATAAAATATAGTTTAGTTTATAAATGACCGAAGTTTGCATACATGTTTATTACGTATCTTGAAAATATGAAGGATTGTTTTACAAAATACAACTTTCACACAAATTTTCACTTGTCTTGAGTCTTGACACCGTACCCAAGCATATTGTGACTACAGAAACTTTGACGAACCTTTTTTAGTTTTAAACATACAGAGCTTATGTTAGGCTTATTAGTTGGAAATTACTAAAGATTTGTTGCTGGTGGCTAATTTAAGTTATGTTGGAAACATTTTACTAATCATTTCGTACCATCATTACAAGATTTATTCTTAAATACGTTCAACGACACTGTGCATTATGTTACAGTATAGAACTTACAGCATTGAGCATATTAACCGAACCTCTTCATTGCAACAAAAATACTGGACAAACAGGTCTACTAGAACTTGAAATTAATTTAAATCGCAACAATTTAAAATATACCACTTTCACGTTTCACGTTACACTTTTGCTTACATACAATACCCATGTCACCTACTATCTTAACTTTACTGGTAGAGATATCTGACATGGTGTGACAACGATGTTTTTACTAGTATTAAGTAACATGTAAATTAACAATTCGACTAAAATATAAACAAACACCACAACGAGATCTACCCTCAATGCGCGTGTTTTGTGTGTAGCTAATAGCTAGAATTATGTAATGTCAACTTACTTTGAAACTGTGTAACTATCTGGAATGATGAATGTGTAACAAAAGAACATTTACTAATATATCACATAAAAATTCGTCTAAGTTTATATTACTCATTTCAAAAATATGTACAGTAAAAGCCATTGTTTAGATAATGTGTACCCTCTATTTCGACTACGTTCCAATTTACTACAAATTCAATAAATTAAAATGGCATTGCATGAGTTTTAACCATATTAAATCTTTTAGTTGCTAGTTTGCCTTTTTGAATCTTCAAATTTCGTATACTTATGTCAAGTGTTTGGTTATGTTGTCATATTAGTTCATCTACGTTCAATTACTCGTAATTTAACCTTTGACCTTAAAATAATACTATCCATCTTAATTTTAGAAAATCAAATATTACTGGTAAACTACGTCTATATTTTTTAAAGTTAGCGTATCTCTCTTTATAACTTTGCATTAATATACTGTACTGTATTGCATTGCATTGCTTGCCATGCATGTCAATGAGGTGTCATCGCGAGCAGTTTGCATGCGTGTTGTCGTACTATTACTCGTAATATTACTAATATCACTGTTCGATGTGCATTAAATGTGCAGTTCATATCTTTATCAAAACCACCACAACGCGTTTTCTAGTAACGATAATGTCATGCTATCAGGTATTTAGAAGTAGTGCCACGTGCGAAAAACAAGTATCGTTACATGCATAATTACCTGTTCAAGAAATCGACCGTGTTAGAAACCAAAAGGTACGTTACGTGTAATTAAATATATGACATGACCAGACTCCAGCACACATGTTAAGTAAGAATAATACAGACCGACAGAAATGATTTAAACAAATTAATTAAAGCTAACGTGACTTTGGACGACATTGACATAATTTATTAATGTATCTAAGAGAAAAGTAAAAAAGTAATAATTCATTTAGAGATGTCGATGTGTGTACATAAACAAACTGACATGAAAAGAATGCTTGGGAACGGTTCAATTTTCAAGTCATCAGGAAGCATAGGAATATAATGTGTTACTAGTTTCACAGCGTTTTAACAAAACAATTTCTAGCTAATGAAGGTTATCAGCCAAGCAAACGAGAAAGGGCTAAATTCTTCAATTTTTTTCTATAAAAATAGTAAACATAACATCAGGCATAGCAAGAATTACAACGTGTTGAGCAGATATTGTAAGAATGACAACAACTAGGAAGTACATGAATTAATCACAAAAGTTTCAATGGCCTTAATGTTTATTTTTTCTCTTTGTTTTCTCTTCTCGCTGATGGCTTATGGCCTGTGCTTGATTGTTCTCCGCATCCATCTTCTTTTTCAAACAAAAAACCAAAAACAAAACTGCAATGAAAAACTCATGCATGTGTCGAATATGCCCTAAAACCGCCCGCCTCTCGTCACACTTTGCGGATTCTCTCTGCTGCTCTATCTCTCTATATATATATATCTATCTATTACTGTATCACTTTCTCTCTATATTTCGCCGAAAACAAAAAAATTTTACTGACAAATCTGTGTTCCCTATTTAATCCAACTCTCTCTTTCATTCCGTGTGGTCCAATCAATCACTTAAAACCGAATTGATCCAATCCGATTGAAAAACCGTGCGACACAAACACATCTGTCTGTCTCTCTAAAATGATCATGTAAGTGACAATTATCTACAATATCAATATTTTTCTAGCAAAATTTAATGTGTGTATGACACATACCTATTTGAAAAGACATGTAGTGAAAATGAAGTTACAGACCTTACCTCTTTATAACTTCGTCTCTCTCTCTCTCTCGTTAAACATTTCATACCCATCCCTTATTACTACTCATTATCACCCCCCAGTTATTCCCTATGTCTTTACCGCTTTGTGTAATTAAATACTACATCGTATTAAATTATGTTAACTTTTAAGCATGCATTTCTATATATTATTCAATTGTGATTGAAGTTTCCATTTTTTGAACCATATAATATTAGTATCACAATTCACAACTTTTCCAAAGCTTTTCCTCAATCACGCGTGTTACATTTTTTAATTGTATTAACTGGTTCAATAGATGAAAATATGTGCACAATTAGCTATCTCTCTGCTTTAAAAGCACCATTTTTCAATAAGGCTGTACAAATCAGTTTTTACGCTGTCATACAGATTTTGACGAGCTGCATATTATTTTATGTACATTTTTTGACTGGGAGCTAGGAATATTTACGAAGGATACCTAGGGGAAACTTAGAGAAAATACTTTGTCGAAATTACACTCGAGCTTAGACGAAAATCTGTACTGGAAATTACACAATTACAATTTATTAGTCTTCAAACAGTTGAAATTAGTCGAACATTTTATTTACATGGATGTTACATTTCTTTCTTTTTTTCTTCCCTTTGTACCTCTCTACCATCCAATTTTCAGTGGTTTCAGCAATGTCAATATTATTTATTTCACCCACACAACACACAACTTACTTTAATCTCTTCTTGACCACTACAGAATATGAACTCAACTCATTTCTACTGATTTGTATGTCATTTGCATATTCAAAAATTTAACTTTGCGTAACTTCGTCTATGAACAAGTAACTTTCTCCAAAGTATTTTCTTCTATGTCAACATGCACTATAAGAGTTTTCGTAAGTATTCCACCGACCCATTTTGCCTATACACATAGTAATGAATAAATAGTGTACTTCTGAGTAATCGTCTATGTAGTTATCATCATATATCTTGTTTTTAATTACTTACCACAAGAAATTCCGTTCTGATGGCTGTTTGTACTGCGTTCTGATGAAAATCAATAACAACGGTCTGCTGACCAGACCAAAATATTACAAACCAGAACAACGATATAGTCCATATACCCTTTAAATTAAGATTCTATCCGACACGTGCCCCGGAGTTATTGATTTTGGTCAGAAATTTTCATATTTTCCCTGTAAAATCCAGCCTCCTGATTAAAAATTTTCCTCTGATCCTGGGGCATTGTGTGAATCCCTTGAATTTATCAATGTTCTCAGAGACTTATTATAACCACTTATTTCACATTTACAATATAAACTTCCTTTTAATTTGTCACCTTTTTATAGTATAAACTTCCCATGACTTTTTCTCGAAAGCAGGGGTTTCCAACTTATTTTCCTTTCACAATTGCAACAGGGCCTTGCGTTAATTTTCTCCGTCGTAACAGGGTCTTCCCCTAGCATCAGCCTATTCCTACATCCGCTATTTTAAAACGCAAAGTGAAAAAATAATATTTATAGTACACAACTCTGCAAACTTGCAACTATTATAATTTTATACATATTTTCATAATTTGTCTTAATACAGATATATTCACGTATATTCACATAGTCCCCAGTAACAATATCGAATATGTTTATTCGTCTAACGTTTTAAATATTTTCTGATATCTTACCGTGACGCATTTTTCTTTGGCTTCCAATGCAATTTATTACTTAATATTATTATTACTTATTTAACATTTTATAGGTGTTCTAATGATATCTAGTCCTTTCCTCTTTACAAATACATATTATAAAAGAATACCAGTTGCCCCTTTTCAATAATTTTTCCGTTTCACTGCTTTACAAATCGCTGTTCTTTTTATTGATCTTCTAAACTGTTTAAATAAAGAAACTATTGGAAATAAGTAGGCAATCAATGGCTTTAGAAGTGAGGAACATTGGCAACGTTTTGTTTACAGCAGTATTAGTTTTTAAACCTACAAATGAAATTACTTGACCATCGGAATTGCTGCAAATTGTTGGGAAGTTAATTATTGAGGGTAGAAATTTATGAAATTATTAACACCACAAAATCTGCCAGTTCATTTCCCGAATTACAATTTCCTCAATACAGACAATAACAAAATACATAACGTCCCACGGAAATAATTATTTTGCTAACTACAATTATATACTAAATAGTGTAAATACGGATTAGGGAAACAGGCAAACATCGGATTCTGTATGTTTCAGGACAGTACTTTATTCAGGATTGCTTTATTTACAATTAAGAAAGATGTTAGCATTGAACTATTTTTTGAGTCAATATTATGGTATTTAAGAACGTATCTATAAACTATTAGTTACTAATGGCTCTCTGGAAGAAACTTCAGCGGATATTTCATTCGTAACACTTTCTACTTACAAGTAGTTTAAAGTAGATGTGATGTAATGAAGTGATGATTTGCTTTAAACTTTCAACTAAACAAGAATAACATTTTCTCCAGCATAACGGTTTAGCTGATTTATATTTCTAGCTACAGAAAATAATTGCGTTAACATGGAAAGGGACTCTTTAAAATGATAATGATACCAGTGACAAATAGCGAAAATGAAAACATAGCGTGATATGTACATATACATATGTATAAAACAATGTTAAAACTACAATTTGAAACAAATGCGTGCAGTCACACGAGTATCGTTACCATTTGGCTCAAACAGTATTACTAAAATTGATAATAATCCGAATTTAATCATGATAAATAATATATTTACTTCCTTTTTGTACCTCTGTCGATTTTATACCTCCTGTTATTACTGTCGTTTTGTAAAAATTTGTCTGTGATTTACCTTCCTCCTCTGCAATGATGAATGAGCCGATGAAGTCGGAAAAGAGTGCAAGCGTTCACTATACTCTAACTAGAGGAATTACTTTCAATATCGAATATGAATTTTCCAGGAAAACAAGTTGGGAGACATTTGCTTTTCACTTCGTTACGTCCCGACTGCTGGAAAATTAACTGTTGTTATTCTGGAAGCCAAAAATTTGAAGAAAATGGACGTGGGAGGTTTATCAGGTTAATAATATTTTACACAACTCTACTGAAACGGAAAAGATACTCATTGAATACTATGATTTCAAACTGAAACTGGAACACTGAGTTATCTTTCTTTGATTTCAGATCCATACGTGAAGATTGCGCTAATGCAAAATGGAAAGCGTCTCAAGAAGAAGAAAACGAGTATAAAAAAGTGTACTCTGAATCCATATTACAACGAGTCCTTCACATTTGAGGTTCCATTTGAACAGATTCAGGTACACAACTGTCATTTTGCTTTCACAATTAGGAGTAGCATAATTTCGTTAATAAATACATCACTATTTTTGTAACCAAGTTTACTTCGCGAAGCTTACCTTTAAAAGCTTATGACTTTTAAGCAGTGTGATGACACTAGACTTTTTGTTTTTATCAATCACAGAAAGTAAACCTAGTGATAACCGTTGTTGATTATGATCGTATTGGTACCTCCGAGCCTATCGGGAAAGTGGTTCTGGGGTGCAACGCAACTGGCACAGAACTTCGACACTGGTCAGACATGTTGGCGTCGCCGCGTCGACCTATTGCTCAGTGGCATACACTGAAAGAGCCTGACGATGAAAAGAAGGATTAAGTGTGTGGACCACGAACAGCTCTACTTGGTATTCAGGAATAACAGAAACAAATTTCCGTTTGGTTATACTATGTCATAATATACTTTTTTTGCCATGTGCTTCGATTAATATGTATCATACGGTATAATTTAAATACGACAACGACAACGGTATTACATGGACACTGTAAATCACAACTAAATTTTCCTTTCAAAATTTCTAGTTTTATCAATATTTACATACATTACATGATTTGTATTGAAAAGAGTAGAATCGTTTTACTCCACCTACATATGAAAGGGACGGCATTCAGCTGCTTTGCAGCAGATTGTTTTCATCGAGGCTATACATTTACAGCAAGTATGGCTGTATCATTATAAACATAAATAGTAAGAATTAAGGACCTATCAACCTGTCAGTAAATCCATGGTATTATCTCCGCATGTTCAGTCAGACTTAGACTAGGTTTCTTGTCTTGTGGTGTCAAATTGCAAAATACATACCTCAGATTTCGATTAATATCACTTTCATGCATATCCGACATTAAAACAATGAGTTTTGAAAATGCTATAAACGTGTTATACTGAAACAAGACATCAGTCAGTATCAGAGACAGTTCATTAGATTGTTTGAATCAATACATTAAGGCTTCTTACATTTACCGTTTTGATTGAATGAAACCTTGGATACCCTTAAAATGACTTTGGCAGAAAGAAACACCTGCAAAAAATATTTAACATTTCGCTCTATAATTTTTATCACGCTATTCACGCTCTGAGTGTTTAATTAAGAGTCTCTGGAACATGGGGTGACGATACTACTTGTGATTCCAATGTAATGGGTAAGACTAAAATCGTCAGAGTTTAATGCAACGATGTAACCATTAATTTTGCCTACATGATTAAGGTAACATGAAAAGGAACATGTTCAAATTGATGTGTATCATATATAACGTACATTTTACAAAGCTTTACAAAGCTTACAGTTTCTTGATAAACATACAATTAAGCGACCTTGTATTCACATTAATTTACAACAGCCATGGAAGACTAGCATTTTAAAATGTGCGAAAACTTGCAACCAGTTCATTGTTAAATGACTAGTACATGAAGTTTGTCATCGTCCACTTGTTCAAAGCATCGAATAATACCTTAACTTTTTGACTCGTGCCGGAAATTAATTCTTTCATATTTGCTTGTACTATTTATAGTTTACTGCAACGTTTCTCTATCCATTAGCTTAATTTAGACAATATCCACTTCGAATCGACATCAATTAAGTCAACTTTTATGGGGCATAAAGCTATCATTTTATTTAACAACCAGGTCTTGTCAATTATATACTTGAAAGTAAAATATACATAATATGTTAATAATCTTAGAGCAAATGAAATTCGATTCTTCGTTCGAAATAGCTTGAAGTAAAATATAAAAAAGAGCAAGAAACCTTTCAGTAGAGTTTGGTTATTAAAAATTACTTTCAGGGAAGTAATTTCAGATTTCTGATCCGAGATTCTCTGTAGTTATTTACAGTGTTGTAAATAAGTATGACTGCTGAACTGTAAGTTTGGTAAAAAAAATTATAAGGTTGTATTTTGACGACTAGACTTTGTCTACATTAGAAAATTTACCAGTGCCATCCCACACAACCTTAGAACCTAATATTCAAAAACAACAAACATCTCTTTTCAAACGAGTGTTTTGTATAAAACTAATACCGGATTCGAATTATACACACTTACATTCTTCTGAAATCGTAAATAGTTTAATGACCCATGATCGTTCACAGTCGCCACTCACAATGTAATGCGACATAAAATACTATTAAAACATCAAATTTATCCATTTAATGCGACATGAAAATGTCACACAAGTTTTATAAGCGTCGTAAAAGCTGTCTAAAGATGGTAATATCGTTAAAAGAAAATATTCTGAAACTTGAGGATAGACAAACTATTGGGAACTGATGTGTCAAACCAACTTATTTGGTTGTATGCACAAGGCAAAAATTAGCTTTATTCCTAGGAAGTATGCATTCATAATTCATACAGCCAGTCGACTATCAAATTCGATTTTTGAGTTTTATTACTTGAGTAGATAGGATGTTCATCATGACTTTATTACTAAAACTGGTAAAAGCTGATACGTTGTTACCATTACCATAATATAAATTTTATGAAAGCATGAAACTTTCGGAAATTACTGCTAAAATCCGTACATGAAAAAACCATGACTGGAACTGAAAAATCACCGCAGGTCGGTTCCTCCAAGTCCCAATTTTAGTACTTAATGTTCATACTATTGTGGATTGTAGTTAAATAACAATATGTTATTGTTATTATTAAATTATTATTATTAATTGTATCTATAACGTTTTATGAGGAAAATTTCAACAAGGCATAGAATTATTGCCATTATCTCTATTCTTATTGTCACTCGTGCAACGAACGTGCAATCATGACGTATTTGTTCTCACCACATCTATAAAGAAAGCAAGAGCGCTGATTATTCATGTATAGATGGTGAGTAACATGCATGGCATACATTGCATTGATTGACAACGGCCTATATTTATACACATATTAGATTTATTGCTGCTTTGACTAGAAAGTCCATCACAAGGTTTTCAAATTTCCACGTTGAAAGCATAATATAACTACCAAACTGTAGCTCTGCCACCTGAAAATTTTTAAGATCGTGTTACTAAAATCCTACAATTTCTGCTACAAGTAGTGTCGTGCTTTTTATTTTTACGATCGCCTGAAGTCAAATAAATAAAAGAAGTTATAAGTTAGTAGTAGTGGTAGTAGTGGCAGCAGCAGTAGTAGTAGTAATAGTGGGTAGTAGCAAATACTTGCACGAAAGAACTTTAATCGGCATTTTTAATCTCGTTCGTTACTGATACGGAAAGTTAATAAATCTTTCCTTTTATCATCTGAACTTAAATCAGTATTATTATTACCCTTGTCCATAGTTTATCTTGTCATTGTTAAGATTTATATGCTACTATAATTGTGTCGTAAGGTTGACATCTCTATAATCTGTAAAATGTTCAGAATTCTATATTTCATCTTAGTGTTTAAAAACACTGGCAAATACAAGTAAAGATATACATTATTATGTGCATATTTTATGATATGAAGATTAGTTTGAGGCAAATTTTGATGATGTATATAATGTAGTTTAAAACTATTGATAGTCTAATTCGGCGTTTTATGCTGAACAGTTACAGTAGAGAGGATAAAGAAAAGGTAGTATTATCACGTGAAAGATGGTTTGTTTACAAAAATAAGAAAATAGTGAGAAAGCTAATAATATTTAGAAATTAACAAAATTAATACAAACAGAGTTGAACGTAAAACCATGAGAAAGTTATTCTGCACATATATATTTATTGTTTTACTGTGTTGACTATGAAATATTATAAATTACGTAGTACCTGTTTTAAACGCAGTAGTACATACTTTCCGTAACCTTGGCAATCAATATCATTAATAAAAATGATACAGTAAAGAAATTATCTAAATCAAATGAACTAAGTATTTACAAACTATACCTGTTTTATTCTTGCTTTGTCCATCTGATGTCACACTATATTATTCATGAAATAAAAATTCACCACTGACCTATTGTTGACTTATTCACCTCTGATGACAGTACTCAGATAATAATGAAATCCACAGCAAAACTCTACATAATAATATATAGTAATATTAATTGGTGAATGGTAGAGTTTGTCGAGAAACGGTTAGATCTGATCAACTTTTGGTTGGCCGGCAAAGGCAAAATGTACTGATTACAAAATGATCATTAAGTTGTGAGAGATATCCATTGTCGTTGTTAAGACACAGGCGAGGTGTTTTTATGACAAATATAAAAGGGATTGATAACATAACTAATATACATACACATAGAAACGGTATTGTTTATTCTGCCTTTCATCTTCGCTTTCACATATCCATCTCCTGGCCATAACTTTACATTTCTTCGTATAATAATAATTTTTTTAGGAATTTTAACATTAATTATTTCTACGATAATTGAGACAGTCTAAAATTTAATGATCGTGTTTCCACTTAATACTAGGTATATAAGCAAATACTTGCAATCTTATTAAAAGTATTTAAATACGTGTTAAATGTTACTACCATTATTTAACTGCATGATGATATATATATATATTACGTACTAAAATGATGTGTATGTAACTTGTAACTTTTAGATTATGTCATAAGTACTTACATAAAAAAACATAAAAGTATTAAGTATTTTTAGTAATTTAGTTCTATCATATCCTGAATAACATCACCGAATAAAAAATACGACGTTCAATGACCATGTGCGAAAGAATATAATATGTAATCTCTCTGTATTTGTTTCTTACAAAAAGTACATTTCAGGTCAACGTCGGTGTTATTACATAACTAACGTGCCGCCTGAAACAACCGAATGTTTTCTGAAATACACAGAGTACCACTGGAAGGAGTAAATTATATCTATGTGTACATTTTTAATATCAACTACTTTATCTTATTTTTTATTTGTTGTAATGTAAATGTTTTTCGTTTGTCTACCATCTTATCAATGACTGTTTAAATTTTACAAAATGCCATAAAACGAAATAACACACACGATCATAAGAGTGATCATCAGTTTAGATTTTCTACATAGAACGAAATTAAATATTTTCACCCTTATATAACGAGCATCGCTATAAGGATGTTGTTTCAAAGATTTTCATTTTTTGGTATAATATGTTTGCTCTTACAAATCCAGTTAACTTTATTCACTCCGTCGTCCACAATTTTCTTTTTGAACATCCTTCACGACGACCGACCATAGTGGAAAAATGTAAAGGCACGTAAAAATATTCACAGTGAAAAAAGAGTTATGTTCATTGCATGCATATATAATATTCATTTAAATGATTATACACAACACAATATAAATACATAAAATATATATCTGTACAAGTACTAACATTACTAACCAAGTAAAAATTGATACAAAAACAATAAGTGTATTTGATGACGACGATGATGATAACGTATATTTTGTATTATATTTTTGAAGAAACAAAACAGGAAAACGAAAATTTTTAGTCGCACTTAGTCTTGGATGATGTTGGTGTGGAGGTGGTGATTGGTGATGATGGTCATGGTGTACGAAAGAACATGATGTTGTAACCTTATATAAAAAATAAAAATTATTGAAATAGTACTTATCATTATTATACAATATTGGACATTGTATCAAGAGATGGTGAAAATAGTATGAAGCGAATGTACTACTGACTTATATCAAAGCTGAGCAGAATTCGTTTGGAATGTGAACAACGGACGGGCGACGACAAGCCGTCTGGCGCATATTTCAAGATGGTATTTGTATGAAAAAACTATAATTTGATATCAAATTGAACAGACATTGAAAGAAGAAGTAATTATATCTAAATATATCTATATATTAGAGAAAAGATATTGTAAACATAGTTTCGATTCGTAGTTCATTAGTAATTGAATTAAATCATTTAAAGTTTTTAAGTACATCATTACAGTTGTTACTAATACTTTATAACATCTATAAAATGTCAATCGTAGAAATCGTATTTAAAGGAAAGAAGGTTTTTTCTTGTTGTGGGTGTCCAAAATATATAAATTTAGGAAAGATGAGACAACGCCAAGCGCAGTGATGCTGATTGATTTTTTAAATAAAAAATAAATGTTACTAAAAAGCGATACTTTATAATAAGTTATTTATTTACTATTACCCAGTCACATTTATCTTATGCCCGGTTGTTGTTATTAATATTGTTTATATATACTAACTATGTATATACCTAAGTATATGATGAGCCCAAATCAAGTCCCGGTCTCTGATCTGATTATAAAAATAAAATTATATATATTATTATTACTATTATTATTATAAAAATTGTATTATTGCAAAATATATCTTCTGTGTATATTTCATCATTTTTGGTGAATAAATGAATACACTTGTAAGTACGTATATATTTAACTGTACTACTACTATTCGTCTGTTTTATTTTGTTTTGGACTACTTCATATTACAGCATTCTCCGCAAACAGTTTTCGATTTGCATTGTTACACATTTGTCTACAATTGAGTTTTGCAACTTGTGACATTTTAAAAATATCAATGTAGCTCCAACATTCTTTTTAGAAAACATTCAACAGACATCCTAAATGGTTTTGCTCTGCACAGCAATACACAGTCAGACCTGGGCGGGGTCTTGGAGTCCCGCCCAGGTCTGGCTCATTCCATGAGTGTGTATGACTAAAATTGATTTTATTCATAACAGCATGATGCCTCTTATGCTCCACCCAGCCCACTGATATTACAGAGGGCACAAGGTTCGTGTAAGAAAGCCAAACGTATGTATCAGTTGTCGTTGACTCCAATGAGACGCAGTAGCTGTTCAAATTCGAATAAGATTATTATGACTACTCTATAGGTGTTTTTTGAAAAGAAACGAAAGTATTACAACCTCCAGCAAACGTCACGCAAGGGTCAGTAATAGTAATAGGGATCAGAATTTTTTTCTACATGTATAATTCCAAACGATACACGTGAACCAACTTTAAGTCACATTGAATTAACCTCAAGTTTTGACCCTCAAGGAATATTTTCTAGAAGTCTGTGTACTTTTCATGTAATAGTCTGGGTTTGAGATTATTGTCATCGTACATAAAGAAATTTTGGGGAAACCATCCTTGAATTTCAAAAACTGCTGGGTCTTACTGGGGACAACCGATCCGTACGTAATTCGATTCACCTTGTTTGGCCTGTCCTGATACCGATACCATAGTACATGCAAGGAACTCTTGCTATGATAAACATTATTAAAAAAAATATTATGTTTGTTCGTTTACAATGTAAACTTTACATTAGGGTTGGGTGCAACTCCACTACGACACAGGTCACACGTGGATGCGCGATGCGCGTCGAGTTCAGCATGCAAAACTGCATACATGCTATAAAGATTCTCTAGGGATGTCTGATACGTAGTGTCTTACGAATTCATTTAAATTTACATTGTCTTATATTCTGCCCTACTACATTTTAAACAAATGAGAGCTTCCAAACGAGTGGGTAATTTCGTTTAGTCTTTTACTATAAAAGTGAAACTCCAGACAATTTCCTTTCACCTACCTAGCAGTCTTCTCACGTGGCTTATATCAACGTCCCAATACAATGTAATTTTCCAATTCAATGTTATAAACCATATGCAAAATTCCATATTTCCATAGCTTTAACGGATTCTGAATTCTGACCTCTACTAAAACCCAAATTTAGCTGATGGCTTAGAAAATTATATAAGTATATCACAATAAATTATTAAATATCGCGACACATTAACGGAAGTTCTATTAATGCAGGGTAACCAGAGTTTCCAAATCAATCGACCAATGAAAAAAACTAGTGTCTAAGTCTAATGTTGACAAGTACTGAACATTTATTACAAAACTGAAAGTTTATGGGCATGTTTCGTGGCTATGATAATGCATAAAACTTTTCAAATAAGATAAGTAGTACAAAAATTTAGGGCTGGATATGAGAAAGTGAAGGAAAAATTATGAAAAAGTAATAAAATTCTACTTCAAATTTATTAGTAGTTAAATTTATATTTAACTATATATCTATTTATTTTGTTTCCAGGGTACAGGTTTACATTAGGATAGGAAACCCAGATATCTTCTGAGAAGTTCCTTCCAGAACCCAATCGGAATGAAATAAATTTTTGACCGACCTGCCTGTAATTTGCTGTAAGTGTTACCAGTAAATCTCTCTTTTTATACTTCCTATAGAACCATAATCTGACTCTGACGTCGTCAGAGGCAGGGAACATGTGTACGTTTTCATGATACACAACAAGTTAACATCGTTGGGCTGTTGCTTGTTTTACGCATTGGTAATGTTGACGACGAAATGCGTAGTTAAGTTGGATGGAATACTGAATAAAGCGTGAGCATGCAAATAAATTAAAGCCCGAGGGAGGCAAAGAATCATTGCAAAATATGTAAATCTCTTTCAAGAGCAGTTAGGCCTGACGCCAAAATAAAAGTAAACATGAAAATAATAAACCGGCTTAATCGCAGCTATAGAGAAGCAGATGAAAATGGTTGTATTGATACAAGCTGATCAAAATCGGCTGAAGCGTCTGGCCTGCAGAGTGATGACTGACGGACGGACATACAGACAGACGGATGGACGGACGGACAGACAAACACGCTAATCTTAATACTCCAATGAAATAGCTTTCATCGCCGTAATAATATGCTTTTGGAGGAACATAGACTCAGACTCACTATTCAGTTGAAGAAACATTTTTGATATGGTTGGTAATCGTGGGACATGAAAATCGCGGACGTCGAAATCTACTGACAAATATTATATATTAAATATCAAGTTGTTTCATAAAAGTAGAGCTACCACTAGATTAAAAAGATTACAGACATTTGCATTTTAACAAAAACGTAAGTATGGTTATCAGTCAATAAGATAACAAAATCCAAATCAAACAACATTCTTTTTGTTTGCATTGACATACAGTAAAGCGACGACTACCAACTTAGAATTTGGATATAATTTATTTTGAAACATTGTTTTTATTTATATACATATACCAAAGAATAATGGTTGATAATTTTCATAAAATATACATATAACCACTACAGATCACCCCGTGACCGCGGTGAATATTAATGGACACCTTCGCGGAAAGTGGCAGTAGTGGAAGAAACACCTAGTTGCACTTACAGTATGCAAAAATTTGGAAATAAACATGTAAAGTTTTGACGTACATCAGAAAACGCGTGCCCTAAAAAGTGTCATAAAAATATGGAACTCAACTCATGAAATATACTTAATTATAATTTTAATAAAAGGAATATACGGAACTATTTGAAACAATGAAAGGTAACAATTGAGGATCATATGCATCACACATGTAAATACATAAAGTTCTTCGAATACTTCCACATCTAGTCTTTTCCACTTCTGATTAAAAACATTGGAATATTTTATTAATACTATTTCTCACACTTTTGTTGTGTAAACCATTAAACCATTTTCGTCATTCTTTTCATGTTCCTTAGCTTAGCACAAAGTGTTGAAAAACTTATTTAGACTTTCAAGACAAGAAAAAAGTTTACTTGTCGTCATAGTCAGCAACCAAGCCTAAATCCCGACTAGTACCACAATCACACTATACAAACACGAAATACACTATAACCTCATGTTAAAAAGTATCATCATAAAGTGTTATCGGTTCTCTTACTGTTTTGGGAATAGGTCTTCGTCGCGATTTCGTTGATGGTGCGTTGTTATATATTGTCGTAGTGTGTTTTTACCTTGAATTAATAATGGAGTTTACTTTCTAACATCGAGAAACAAATCTCAACAACTATGAAAGAGGAAAACAAAACGCTGTACCAAACTACCGAAAGAAAAACAGCAGTGAACATTGTCTCTCCGCCAACATAAAACTTCGTGCCTGGAAGGGATCATGATTAAATGATAGGAAATCTTACAAATGAGAGTATTAATTGTTCTCGTAGTCCCCTAAGTTCCAAAGTAGTTAAACTAAAATGCAAATTCTTTTGTATTTTGACACAACAGTAACAAGTAGCAAAACTCCGCATTGTTAGCCATGCATAATTATGGCCCATACTATGTATATGAAAGATTTCAATGTTCACGTTCGAAATAAAAGTCTTACGGAGAATGGAATTACTAATAAACTCATTTATTTTACTTTAACATGAATTAGAACTTACCAGTTGCTCAAGTTATAGAAAAGCCATTTTCACTAAATCGTGCTAACATTAAGTAAAGATACCCAATTTGCGCTACCACAGAAGACAGACAGCCATAAGAAACTGGATGAGCTAATTTAAACTAGCAGCCCGTATTAGCACTTCTACAAAAACAAAAAAAAACCGGAGATTTGTTTACTCTCTCAACTTCACCAAAGTTCTTCAGCCTTCATTTGTCTTTGATCAACTAATTTAGCTTAAGTATAAAACATTATCTATAAAATAAGTGTAAAATTAAGCATACATTATTATTAAGTGACAAAGTTACTTATTAACTTCACGTTGTCTGACCGTCTGTCCAGACAAAACCCTCAAAAATGGTTCCAATTTTGAAGTTATGATTGTGCCAATCGTGCCCTCATCCCTTAGTCTCCCTTGGGAATAATTTTGGAGTTTCCAGGTGAAGCCATGTTGCGCCCACAGGTCTTCAAAATGGGCACTCAGAGAAATTTCGAAATTCTGTTTACACTAATTCGATTACACATTCCCTGTGGAGTGGGTGAGAGGCTTGGAGGGGGGTTTCAGGGAGGGTTGATCACAAAATCACAAATCAGGCGACTACTTTGTCTCTTACTACTATTACTTTGTAGGTTTATACATATATAAAGTGGAACCTTTTATGGTGCATGCCTACAAATGTATATGTATTTACACCGAAAATATTCAGACGAAATGCCGAAATTTCCTAAACGTGTATGTTGAAATGTATGTTTGAAAGTACCAATTAACTAAAGTCAGTATAGGAAAACAAAAATGATTAGCTTTAAAGAAAAGATATATTACGACAACAGAATAAGATAGGTAATACTGAATTTGAAATGAAAATTGGAATAGGAAAAGACATAGAAATGGCATCAAAACTTACTTCAAGGTACGTGAAACGAAAAAATTAATGACACATTTCAGTGCAGGAAATTGTCCAGTGATCATCAACAGTTAAATAGTAGTACGTAACGTACTGTATACGAAAAATTATAGAAATGGCAAACTGACAATAAGACAGAACATGTAACAACTGCACCCATCAGCCAAAAATGTTTCATGTACCCATGTGTCTAACCGTGTATACAGACAATTATTGTACATATGTATAGATGATACTATATGTCGTGAGATATTGTTCTTGAAGGATCTATAATGAAAGCTAAGAGAAATTCTTTTCGTCGTTGACTATCTTTTCTTGCGATACAAGACAGCATGGAGAAATATTGTAACAAACAAGTGGTGCTACCAATCCTGTAGAAGTGGCAGTAATAGGGGTCTAGGAGTGATTTGATTGCTTGATTAGTACTACTGAGACTGGTACACGAGAGCTTAAAAAGCTTCTGTAACAACAACCACGCGTATTAACCATCATGACACTTGTTCCAACAGTTCCAAGAGGCCTCAAAGTACAATGAAGTCAAGTCACGTACATAAAATCTCTTTGATTTTATTCTGGAGAGATTCACTATGGTCTTCTTGATACTACTAATACACCGACTACGTTGACGACATAATATCAAACCACTATCTTCATCAATAAGATCAAAGTCACACAGAAATGAAAGGATCAGTCTTGATAAGACTGTCGTTGTGTTGTGAGTGCGCTGTTGGAATAGCTCTGATCTAGTGAACCGAAACGAGAATCATTTCACATTTGGTATTTCGTGTTCCCTTGTTTTTGTCTGACGACGGCAAGTAGGTGTGTGCTTGTGGCCGTATCGTATCAGGTGAAAAATAAGTTTGATTTGAGCGTAGGGAGTATTAGCGACTGATAATGTACAAAGAGTGTAATGTAAATTTGTCAAATGGGATTTATGAATAAGGAGAGAATGTAGCAATTATGAAATAAATCAGTATAATTAACTTGTTTTTCTGTGTAAAATAACTTTGAGAGACAATGCCAACTGACAATTTTTTAACTTTACAAACTGCACTGCCGGTGGTGGTCGGTGGAAACAGTGTTATTGTTAACGAAGAAAATTTAATGGCTGCAGTGCCCGTGACGCCAACAGGTGCTGGCAGTGGAAGCCATTCACCTGTTGCAATGAGTACAGATGGAAAGTTTATTCTGCAATATATTGGAGCTGCGATGATGGATTCCAGATGCACTTATACTCCACAAATGATGCCGTGGATTATCGCTGAGATTTTGAGGTTTTCTGAATCATTACAGGTAATTTACATGATAATATTAACTTATTACATGCAGAATACAAGTTCATAAATACCGTATATCGCATATTATGTTATGCATACCAATTAAAAAGGCTTCAAAGGTAATTGTAGAGATGTATTAAATCGTAAATGTGCACGTATTAATAGTATTCATCTCGCGTGTGAAATGTAATTCTATATAGTCAATGTCAGCCTTTATTACCTAATATAGAAACCTTTAGAATAATTTCGTTCCAGTTCAATTAATTTACTATCATTAACTGAAATTTCAGATTTCAGTTAAGGAGAAACAAAAATATGGATATGTGTTCGTATTTATATTCGTTCTCGTTTCCTCATTAAATTCTCCATGCATTTTTTCATTTAAGCTTGTCACCAAGGGATCTCAAAAATTTTAAATGGAAAAATACATAGGATTTTTTAAACGAAGAATACGATTGAAACGAAAATGGTGAAACGAACCCCGGAGTCACATAGAACCATTTCATGTATGAAAATACCTTTAAAGTTTGTAAAAATACGCTAACTAACCCCCTATGTTACGAGCAGAGATTTTTAAATTGACTATTAACAAGAACAAGTAGTTATGGGATTGATTTAAAATGGTGATAAAGGCCTTTTGAATAGCATTCCTCCAATTATTGTTTATTATTAGTTAGATTTCATCAAGACGTAATAATTCAACATTCTCAGTAAAATACCCCTTGATTAAAAAAATTTTGGTATGTTAAAACTCAGCGAAATAATTTAGTAACGTAACAGGAACAGTCATATATGTATTTTGTCTATAAAAATTGACTCCTACATACTCTTCACATGTATTTACGTTTAATAGTTTCCAAAATTCCCAGCTTACAATTAATACTCTGGTTCCTTATACTTTTCAGCGCCTCTCCCTCGATAAGTCACAAAACAATAGGTACATACATACAGCTTGGAACAGACCCTATCTATCTACGGCGTACGTGCTTTTGTCCGTGCCCTATATTCTCTGATACGCTTGAAAATTGTAGTCATTGATATTAATGTGGAAAGCAATGAACAATAGATGGTAATGGAAAAGCAATTTTGCTATGAATCTTCTTTCTAGAAAGGCCATACTGTAATATATAGCATTATCCTCTCTTCTAGTCTACTGCTTTTGCCACACACATATCCAAGCGCATATTTTAACATCATTTAGCAGCGAGCTTACAGAGAAAATGCAAATGCAATACATAATGTACGTGCACAATCAAACATGCCATAACATATAATCAGTGTACGGTGAAAATACAGTGTAGCATGTAAGAAACATGCATTCAAGAATAAATCTATGTCCTCATTGAAAAAACGACAACAAAGTCCGGACCTTGCTTGTTTAGAAAATGTCGCAAGGGGAATCCATACAAACTCATCTCATCATCATTGAAAATAATGTCGTTTTTTATGTTTTGAATCTCTTTTTCTGAGAGTCTTTGTGATTCGAACCGAGCAGGCTGATTATGCAAAATACAAATAACGTAATACAACCACAACTGTTGACTGTACTGCATGTTGACTACACACTATTCGCTAAGTTGTGTGTTTGTACTGTTGAAAATAAACAGCGCCATGTTGCCGTGTCGTATCTCTCATTTTTTTCATATTTTACGGTACTTTGTCCATATTATATTGCATATGGAAGCGAGTATAATGACGTCAGTCAGTCTTGTTTTTATGATCAACGTGCTTCCCTTTCATCTTTTATAATAGTCATACTTAAAATGTTTACCTTTTTTTCGTTTTGTCGTCTTTTTTTGTTTCGATTGAATCCGAATTTTTGTAGAAGTAGTTCTAGTAGGTAACCATACGCCGAGCATAGACAACAACAGAGCAGAAGGCAAAGACAGGATGTTATTGGAGCAAATTAGTAAAAAATAGAAAAAAAAACACACTACTTACATGACACAGTCTCGACGTGCCGTATGATGCAGAAATAATCTATTTGATACAACTCAGTGTGAATAACATTATATTCCAATTCTATGAAGCGAAAAAATAGACAAAAACAGGCAACTTGTGTTTTAACATGTCGTGCTTCACTGGGCTGACAATGGAGTTGTTGTGACTGAAGTTAGGATTAGAAGCGTAATAATAAACATTGCCTTGAATTTGACCGTCGCGTCAGTATAGAGTATGTACGTAAATATCGATGTCTCTGGATTCGGGGTATTTGCTGCTCACATATTTTTCGCTAACTTATTTGAAACAAACTACCTAGTTAGAAAACGAGACACTCATTAAAAAGAAATACGAATATGTAAATGTAGAAAAGTAGCATAAATACGAGAGAAAAATACTAAAAACGTATGAAACCAAAAACAATTTAATATTTTTTACTAACTATTGTTAGGATGTACCAAGTTATACGGTGAAATGGAAATGCACTTTTTAATATGAACTATTTATCAATAGTTTTTACTAAAAATATTAGTGAGTTTTTTCACTTTTCGTTACCGAGAAGCAAAAAGTTTTGCAGAAAATAGACGCTCCTTTGTCTCTCCTGTTGCTGTCGTGATCGATTATTCGTTAAGATTGGGAATCAGTTAGGTATATTTTTCACACATTCCGTCTAGACACACGGTAAAGGAAAAAACATTGCCACAGCATAACAGTTTCTCCCTGGTAACTCAAATAATTAGTGTGGGAAGATAGTCATATGTTTGTGTCTTATTGGCATCAGTCGTCATCGTCGTGTTTTTATGCTGCTTAATTCTGGAGTGGAAAATGGGTCTAGGCCCGTTTCCCCCGAGCCCAGTTCCACCCGGACCTTGTTCCCCCCAGACCTTGTTCCCCCAGGCCATGTTCCCCAGGTCATGTTTCCCTAGGTCATGTTCCCCTAAGCCATGTTCCCTCCTAACAGTATCTCATATTGGCCCTATTATGAGATAATGTTAGATAGTGAGCTAGATACGAATATTGAAGGTAAAAATAAATGGGACCATGTAAATTTCATGTAACCATGGAGTATAGATAAGCCAATACCCATTTCTTCTACCTATTTCTACTCCGTAACCCCTTTCATCCCGACCCCCCTATCAATCTGACACTGTTTTCCGCCATGCATTTAACCTTTTATTTATTAAGCGGCGAAGTTGCTTTTTGGTTCCGTGTTGTACCCGTCTATTCGCGTTATAACTCCAGCCCCAGTTGACCATTTCCGACAAAACTTGGTGTTACATATACCCTGTACCCTGTTTTATTAAGCGGCGAAGTTGCTTTTTGGTTCCGTGTTGTACCCGTCTATTCGCGTTATAACTCCAGCCCCAGTTGACCATTTCCGACAAAACTTGGTGTTACATATACCCTGTCTATGATCATAAAATGTTTTAGGTCGCAAAATGGTCATAGACCGGAGAAGACGGACCAGAAGTGCTATATTTCGCTTATCTATATTCCATGGTTACATGAAATTTTCATGGTCACATTTATTTTTACCTTCAATGTGCGTATTATAGTATCAGTAAAAGCAGCTAGTTTTATTAATTTGACCGAATGGTGTAAGGGCCAATATGAGAATGTTTCGAGGAATATGGTTTGGGGGGAACAAGACATGAGGGAACAAGGTCCGGGCGGAACTGCACCCTTGGGGAGAACTGGACTCGGGGGGAACAGGCCGACACCGGTGGAAAATAGGAAATATATAAAATATTATTACCTGATCTTTTAAAGTATATAACATGGCAGTGTACATATTTATGTAAGTATACTTTAACAGCATCGTTTGAGTACATACCCTGACCTTCATCCTTCACTCCAAATATACTCTTTTTTACATTTAAAAAAATAAAACCAATGAATTTAACATTGAACCAGTAGCATGATTGATAAACTACTATTCAAGCGTCTTAAAAATCGGGTATAGATGAGTAATAAAGCACAAGGATGGTAAAGTAATCAGTACTGGTACAGTAATGATCAATCTGTTTTTACATCAATGCTGGTCTTGTTGACCTACTAGAATCAAGAGTAATACGGTGTTCACGAGAAAATTCTATTTCATCGGGGAAATCAAGTCAAATAATCACTAATGTTCAAAAAATTAAATAACTAAGAAATTAATATATGCATATTGTGATGAAGAATAGAGGTTTGTTAATTCACAATTGAAAAACATAAAAAGTATTGGACGAATAAGCACGGCCATAATTCGCAACGACGAACCTTTAGTATGGATGTATAAGTATTGTGTTAAAATGTGAATACTTATTACCAATTATCGTTCAGATCTCTTTGTAGTTTAATAAAGCATTTATTATCCTTGTATCGTGACTCTGTATAGGTAGTGCTTTTGGTATCGAATGGTCAAGTAACCTGTAACTCCATGCAGACGGGTAAACCAATATTTGACTCTCACGTTCTGGACTGCATTCGGATTTTTCCCGTTATAACTTCTGACAATAGCTGTGATACGCCGTACTCATCCATTAGCAACCACACAATAAGGGAAAACGAAGATGATATCTTTGATGAGAGAAAGTATTTCGCCATGATCATCAAAGCCAACGATATTTACCTCCACTGCCGTCTTTTTACAGCATCGTGTGATGCACAGGTAAGTGAGCTTTTCTCGTTTGACCCGTTTCAAGTGTACCTCGTCATACAAAAGCATATAACATAAAGACTGTAAGCAACCTGACGAGTAAACGCATTTGGTTTTCGATCCAACTCCCATTTGTACGCCAAGATTATGCACCAGTCATCACATTTTTCAAATTGTCAAAAAACCGGCATTTATCCGGTTTCCACTGAACGGGGTTTCTCGAAATGTACTATATATCAGCGTCCTAATTTAACTTGGCAAAATAAAAACCCATCTGGAGAGCACAAATCTGTCTACATGTTCTGACTGCATTTTCAATTACGTTCACATCACACTGCATGTCCTGTTGGAAATCTCTGTAGTCACAATAAAAAGGTCAGCTCCTTGAAAATGTTTTATGTTTACGTTTCTGACGATGTCCATATCATATTAGATTATTACTACGCATAAACCAAAAGTAGAGACCAAACCAATTTTTCAAACTGTGTCAAGGATGAGCTCCTCTATACAAATGATTAGGCTATTCGTTTTATTCACTTTTCGTGAATTACCATATCCCTCATCATAAATCAATGCTTAAGCACATTTTCCCCGTCACTGAACGTGTCCGCGGAACTCGATTTTGCACCGCAGACCTCATCTGCAACTAAAAAGCGTTTGTAATTAATTGATGTCTAATTTCTCTGGTATATTGGGGTGCATGCAGATATTGCTCTACTGATTAATAAGCGGCGAAGTCACGTATTAACTTCACGTTGTCTCTCCGTCTGTCTGTCCGTTCGTGCGATAACTCGAAAACGGTTTCGAATTTTGAAATTCTGTTTGAGCCAATCAGTTCCTCATCCCAAAGGCTCCCCTGTGAATGATTTTGGAGTTTCCAGATGAAGCCAAGTGGCGCCCACAAGGTCTTGAAAAATGTCACTTAGTAGTTGGTAGGTAATTCAGGAACGGTTTCGAATTTTGAAGTTCTGTTTTCACTAATCGGTTACTCATCTCTAAGGATATCCTGGGAAGGATGTTGGGGTTTCCAGATTCACGGGGTCAAAGGTCACGTAGGTGTATTTCTTCTATTCATGAGATGGTTTTCACCAAACATTGTATATAGGTAGCCTATGACCTCCTCTGAAAGCGGACAAAGGTTTGACGCCCTATGTTAACGGGGTCAAAGGCCATATTTGCGATTACTTCGTCACTTTACTACTATTACTTTGTAGGTTTATTTGAATAGCATTAGAGCTACAAATTTAGGCATGCACGATAGTGTATGACATGCATTTGTACAACTGTGAAAAGGGTGAGTAATAATGTTGTATGGTTGAATGACTATATTGGCGTTAGGATTTACTGACAAAAGTAGCATCTATGATCACCATGGTGATATGATTAGTAGGCAGTTAAGTTAGAAGTATTCCTTGAACTTTTAGTTGTGTATGCTCTTACATTTATTTGGTATTCTACATGACTTTGGTATTCTACAGCGATATTCTACTTGACTTTGTCCTGCACAACAACCCTAACTTAATACAAGCAGTAGGTAGCTGATTGAAGAGGAACGGAATGTCCTATGCATTTAGTGTTTCTCAAATTTTGTTTTTGTTCGTGCCGCAGCCGTTGCAAATGCTAACTTTCAACACAACAGACAGGCAGCATGCAATGGCACGCACGTCATAAAAATCTTTTCTTTTTCTGGCTCAGATTCAACAACTTTGTTCAGAAAAAATGCTCGAGAAGACAAGAATGATTATGTGCACACTCCCCTGCCGTGGTTCATCTCTTTTCCACATTTTGCATTTTGAACACTTTCAAATGTAAAGTAGGTTATTTAGGAAAACAAGGAACTAACTACGCGATCACTTCCTTCTTAACCACGACAACGTGAATACGTTTCTTTCCATCGTCGATGGCATTAGTTCATCTAAGTTCTGAGTTTTCAATGTACTTTGGCATTAGTAATTCTGGTAGAATGGTGTATAAATGCTGTATACAGTGAGACTTTAGTAAGGGGCATTCCCGAATATTAAAACTTGTGACGGAGATGATGAGTACAATGTTGGGACACAATGCGACTTGGTAGACTTGGTGGTGGAGTTTAATGTTCATGCGATCATAGTGTGGCGACGCACGCGCATGTGTGTGCGACAAGATCATGTTTAGTGCAACTAAACGTGTGTCTAAATTAAATTCACCCAGTCTTTGGAATCGCATGTACCTTTACTAATAATAATAAACCATTCAAATGATGTAAAAAAGGATCTCTTAGTTCTTTGTAGTAGTAATGGTGATGAAAAATTGAACTTTGACCCCACCTGGAAGCAACAGAAAACAGCAACCAATCTGGCTTACTTGTCTGGCTAATCTATAAACTTGTCACTCTTATACAAGTACCAACGAGGTATGTGTGTACCAAATTTGGGTCATGGTTGCCATGTCGAGAAAAATTAAAGGGGTCTCTTGTTTCTACCCCAAAGGGGGGATCACAGACATGTCATGTTGAAATATGTTACAGCCCTTGTCATTGTTAGTCGATAGTCGAAAACCCCATCCCAAACGGATTAATCGTGTCGGAGTTATGGACTTAAACAATATTTGACAATGACCTCTGTAGGTCACAGGGCTCATTCATTTCGAATAAAATTTGGTATACTAGTTTAGGTACATAAGAAGTACCTGTATACCGAGTTTGGGCTCATTTGGACTTGTTTGAACGTTGACTTGTAGGGGGTTGACCCCATGTGCCCACCTTCGAACGTGATCGATCTATGGTCCATAACTATCGATTGGTAAAAACAGAATTTGAAAATTCCTTATCCTTTAAACGTTGTTGCGCGTAAAAGATAGAGGGGACGGCCGGACGGAAGGACCAGACACGACGACATTTTTTATAAAGAATCTACGAAATCCTTAATAAAGATACCAGTATGATCCAAAATCATTTAGATATAGACAACGTAAATTGTTTAAAAACTATCAAGAACTGTATAGCTAGTACGTAATGTACATATCAGTGCATGAGTGCGTGATTTTGATGCAGTAGTACAACATAATATAATTTTTCATCATACTTAATCACGGAAAAGTAGTATGTGTAAAAATGTAGACAATAATCCTACAAAGTAATAGTAGTAAAGTAACGAAGTAATCACCAAATGAAATGACCTATGGTGTCAAATTTGTGTCCATTTTCAGAGGAGGCTCTAGGATTCATATATACAAAGTTTGGCGAAAATCGCCCCTCAAACACCAGAGATAAACCTACGTGACCTTTGACCCCGTCGAACTGGAAACCCCAAAACCATTCCCAGGGAGTGTTAGGGATGAGAAACCGATTGGCGAAATCAGAATTTAAAAATTCGATGCAGTTTTTGAGTTATCGCACGAACAGATAGACAACGTTAAGTTAATAAGCGACTTCGTCACTTAATAATATGAAAGTGAAAATCGGGTGATACGTAAGGCTTATTCTGTGAAAGGGTGAACAAATGACAAAATAGAAAAACAAAGCTGAGATTACATGGCATTACCTAGAATTTCATGATTGTCTTTACAAATAATGAACTTTAAAAGTAAAAAAGTACAAAGTCTCTCGTTACGTCACCGTCAGCTTCATCTTAACATGCCCGTTTCCGTTCACAAACTGATGATCATAGTGCAATAAACTTGATTGTCTACCTAATTGTAAAAAGATAGCAACTTTGAACAAATGAACAAAACTTGCAGTATTTAAAAAACGTGTATAAGTAGGAGCTAGCAGTAAAGTTAAATGACCTGATTGTTACAGAAATCTTTTTATTAACTTTCATTCAATTTTCAAACAATTTTTTAGTACAATGAGCGGTAAGACATAAATGTAAAACTGCGCACGTCATAAATTCACCGACCAAAAACCAATTGTTTTAAAAATTGTGCATTTTGAAGCATCGCAGCAATTTATTTTCTGATTTAGTTATTGCAGCAGCCTTGCAGAGTTAGAGCATGTGTACAGCCTTTTCAACAGCCGCGCGGTGCGCGGTATTTGGGAGCACTATATGAACTTGAACATATAATAAACCGAATTGCAGCAATAGTGACGTAGTTGAAAACCTTTGTACCGATGGCGGTCTAACTTGATATTCTAACTTGCCATTTAATCTAGTATTGTGCTATACAAAATTTAAGCTAATTTGGATAAAGTTTCAATTTTTGTGACCTGGGGGTGACCAAGTTTACTCAAATTATATCCCAGAGATGTTACTGTTACTACCCTAAGGTTACCTGTATGTCAAATTTGAGCCAAATCGACTGACGAGTCGTCTGGCCAAGAGAGTGATGGCGGACAGACGGACAGGCAAACACGCTAAAGTCATTTCTAGCTGGAAAAAATTTTCAGCTGCGTAATAAAACCAAACTCACAATAGCACTACTACTGTTACACAGATAGGAATCAGTAATTCTTTCGCCTCTGTCCAATTTTAAATGGGCTAAACCGTGCGAAATGGCAAGTGAGCTTCACAATCACCCAAATTAAATTGGGGTAACCGAAACTGACGAATCCAGTTGAGCGATTGTACAGCTTCGCGTCGTTTTGCCTATTTAAAATGGGACAAAGGCGAAATAATTACAGCTTCCTATCGGTGTAACTAAAAAATTGACTGAAAAACGCGTGCACTTAAATATGATTCGTGTGTATCATGTTTACACTGACAAGGGTTGACTTATTAAGTTCTAGTACTGTAAAATATTGTCCCTGGTTAATTTACAAGTTATACCGGCGTGCAAATTTAGTATGAAAATAGATCATACGAATTCATAACTGTTAATTTAGTTACTTACGAGAAGGAATACATGGTTGAACCTCAACATAATCGAAAGAAATGTATCCTAGGAGCAATTACAAATT